>JABJVR010000077.1:2480721-2499582 GCA_025773905.1 Chitala chitala
AACCTGGAGCCCATCCCAGAGCACATAGGGCGCAGGGCAGGGGACACCCAGGGCGGGGCGCCAACCCACCACAGAGCTATATATATATATATAGTGTATATGTAGACAATACAACAAAAATCGATTTAATATGTATAGTATTTAACTGCGATATGAAAATCGTTTAATGCACGCCTCGAGAGTGTTTCAATGTTTGAACAACTCTGCTGTGAATGTAGTTTAGTTCAAAGGCCTAAAAGGGTTTCTGTCACAGTACAAAGACACGTAGCTCGGATGAAACCGGTCCTCTAAATTGTGCTCACAGTGAGTGAATCTCTGTGAATAAGTGCCCTGTGCTGTGTTGGTGTTCCATCAAGGTAGTGCTCTTTGTTGCTTATTATAGACTCCTAGCTCTCTATCGTAACCCTGACTTAGATAAACAGCTTTAAAAAACACCGATAAAAAAATTATATTGTTCTGCACTAAATATATTTATGTCTCAAATGAGCAAGAATTATCAACAACAAAATTACACATTAGTACTTGCTAAGGAACATGAAATATGAAATGACTTAACACGCAATGTCTACGTGTGACAGTGTGGGATTTGATATTATGGTCACTTAACTCCTAGTCGTTTAGTTAGCACCGAAAACTGGCTAACTAGAAAAACCAACATGTTTTAAATATAAAATCATAAAATTTCTGTCAGTTTAAAACTGACTTTAATAATGTCACTGACTTTCACGGGTTTTTTCATAAACCAAAACACAATTTTAAAGCAAGTACAGAATTTGTGGCGATATCATATGGCTGCTATGTTTAATTAGTTTTTGTTAAATTACTTTTTAAATCCTTTTTTTTCTTTTAGGCTTCCATGTCTCAGTGGCTGAACATTGTCTACGCCCTCTAGTGGTCACTGTCAACACAACAGAGTAACCAAGTTGGCGACGGCGTATTCAACACATGCATCGTGGATATAAAGACCTGTTTATATAAATACATTTTAGATGTTGGTTTCATTGCTGTCACCCAGTGCTTTGGAAGTAAGACTGAGAACTGCCTGTAAATATTTATAAAGTTAATCATTGTATTCATGTTAGGTACAAAGCCTTGTCTGTGAATGAACAAGTCTAGAGAGGCTCTAATTAAGAGTAGCATATAGCCATCCACTCAGGTCAATAACAATTATGGAGCATTCGACAGTTGGGCCAGTCACGTTTAACCCCACTTCTTCTTCATGGCTGGCTCACATCTATAAGGATTACCAAAACAACTTTGTCATCAGCAAACATTACAACTACACAGGCAAACTGAATGAGAACAAGTATCGGGATGGGCTGAAGGCAGATGCCATCGCCTTCCTTCTCATCTGCCTGCTTATTATGCTGGAGAATGCCGTGGTGTTAGTTGCCATCTGGAGAAACAAGAAGTTCCATCTCCCCATGTACTACCTACTAGGCAATCTGACACTGTCTGACCTGCTAGCAGGATTCACTTACATGGTCAACATAGCACTGTCAGGGCCCTACACACTAAAACTGACACCACTGCTATGGTTCCTAAGGGAGGGGGGTGTCTACATCACCCTGGCTGCCTCTGTCATCAGCCTATTGGCCATTGCCATTGAGAGGCACATCACCATGGTCAACATGAAGCCCTATCATGGGGCCAAGCGGTGCCGCATGTTTGCCCTAATTGGGGCCAGCTGGGTAGTGTCAGTGTTCCTGGGTGTTCTGCCGGTCATAGGATGGAATTGCATGGGCCACCTGGTACATTGCTCCACAGTGCTGCCTCTTTATTCCCGGAGCTACATCTTTTTCTGTATCTCCATCTTCAGTGCTATACTACTATCCATTGTGGTGTTGTATGTGCGCATATTCCGCATTGTGAAATCCAACACACGACGTCTGGGCAGCCTACGCAACAGCCAGAGACGAAAGTCCCGTAAGTGCATGGACCTCTTGAAGACTGTTACCATCGTGTTGGGTGTGTTCATCGCCTGCTGGCTGCCACTATTTGTGCTGTTGTTACTGGACTTCTTCTGCGAGATGCGACAGTGCCCCGTGCTTTACAAGGCGGATTACTTCCTGGGCGTTGCCATGATCAACTCCTTACTCAACCCCATCATCTACACACTCACGAGCAAGGATATGCGGCGAGCTATCATCCGACTGTTGTGCTGGCACTGTCTCATAACAAAGGATGGACATGTCAAGAAGATCGGGATACCGTTTCTAGACTGGAGCACGAGCAAAACTGAGATGCCCTCCCACAGGTTGGAGGGCCTGGAGACCACAGTTTCATCAGGAAACATTACCCCTTCAACCATCAAAGCCCTGTATCCAAGGATATTAAGGTCATGAGCCAGCTGCTCAGCTGTATAGACCAAAGCAAAGTATTGCACTTTTCTGTGTTCTGTTTCCTACCCACGAGGGGTGGAATCCATTGCTCCACAGGTGTTAGAAGGAAAACATGGGAGGAAGGATAATAACTGATGTAGGCATTATCCAAACAGAACAATTACCAAATATTAATTTTTAAGTTTTTTGTATCACTCCTACGCATTACAGTCTATAACTAATGAGTTAGCACTAGTCACTCAGAGGAGATAACCTAGAATGCACAAATAGTTTATAAAGTATGGCATTTGTGTTCACAGAATGTCCATTTCAGACAGGATCTTACCTGGCATAAAATTGTTATAAACCTTAGCAGCCTTTCAGCAAAATTAAAGGAGGACACCACTGAAAAAGTATAGACTTCAAACACTGAGGGATGGTTATGTTCAGACAGATTTTTTTAGATTATTTGTATTGGAGTCAACATCCTAACATAGATGGCAAACAGCTCAAGAATTATTTTCTGGGTATACAAAAACGGCTTTTGTTACATGGAAGTCTATGAATCAAATCTCTAAGTTGAAGCATGTTTAGATAACATAGATGAGGTGATTTGCTGAGCTCTCTGAATAGCAATAAACATTTAATGCTGCACTTTAAAGTGAAAGGGCAGGTCTGGATAAGTTCTAGACCTTCTTGGTATGCTGGAGGACTGATACCAGTTGAGATATATAAAGCTTTAATGTAAAATCTGCAACTGCAGAAATGTAACGGGAGAGGTATTGATGTAAATTGTGTTTGTTCAGGGAGGTGGGATGGAGAGCTGCCATAAAGCACTTGTAAAGCTGACTTATTACTCATGCATGACAAGGGCTTTAAGTGGGTTCAAACCTTCAAAACACACTTGTCTTGCTACATAGCAGCCATCTCTTAACCATAAAGACTCACTGACATGTAGACAAAGAGCATGAACACAGCAATGTCAGCTTGATTTAGCCTTGCAAATAAAGGTGTCAGAGTAACAAAGTGCACAGCTCCAACCATCGAGCTGTCATACTTCACTTAGAGTCCTGATGCGTGGTCAAGCACAATTTAGTCTTTCTTCTGATATGCTGAGCTCTCTGTCTGTGTCTTCTGTAAATATGATAACATCTGGGCTCACAGTGCTTAGATGAAGGTTAAAGGCAAGAGAAGTGAAATTTCCTATGAGACTTTTGGCTTCTGTCACCACATACCAATGTCAAGTGGAACAACTTGTGATGTAAAGTTTACAAGGCTTTAGAATGTAAAATGTCTTCTGTTCACGAAGAGGTTAAACAGCATCTGACCTGTGTCTTATAGTACAAAAATTAGCAATAATTACATGACCAATCCATTCAATGAAACCATTTTGTTTGGTGTACTTATTTATAACGGTTTTGTTGTAACATACTATAAATCACTAAGAAATATCTATAGGTAAATCTGTGTTCATGATTATACATTGTATATAGATGTACAAAATGTAAGCTGTTAAGTCACCTGTATATTGTTTACAAAAATTTCTAATAGCTTTTAAATACTTTCTAAGTTATGTACATTTTTACATTAAATATTTTTTTACATTAAAATCCATTTTAAAACTTTTACTGATTGCGCAAGTCTGTTGTTTACTTTTTGCATGTAGTTGAGGGCTTTCGTATGAAAATTATACACACCCTGCCCAGTGAGTATTTTTTAAGTATGAAAGCTGGTGAATAAAACATAAGTCAAAGGTGAAAATATCTTTCTGTTGAAACTTGTTTTTAGCAGCATGCAAAACACTTTAAGGCCTTTTATCACCATTTGTTTAGAGTGTAATTTACTCTTGGCATAGCCTAGTGATGGGGACAGGCATTAAGCAGTTTTATGGTCCACATAGACATCTGTTCTTGCCATTGCCGTAGATGGCTTACACAAACAACCCCTTTTCTTCTTTCAAAGCCAGTGTCAAATACCCCCTTTCCCCCCTATTTCCTTGGTGGGATAGTAAACACGCAGATCATATATTAAAATTTTGGAAAAAACTCTTTTCAACATTATGGTAGACAATATATGCTTTGAAACACTAGGGTTGCTAAGCTTAGTTAGTGAATAAAGTTTAAAAAACAGACTTGAATGTAAGTATTACCTTAAATGGTGTAACTAGTTATTTTTATTGAGTTTTTTTTTCCTTCAAAAATATATGTGCAGTTGTGTTAGACAATATCAGACAGAATAAGTTAAATTCAACTTGAATAGAAATAACATAATATTAAATTAATATGCATAATAGACAATTTGCTGTGTGGAGTTTTGACTCAGAAAAAAACATAAATATGACATTACATGTATAAAGATACCACAAAAGCATGCAGAATACATACATTGGACAAATACACTTTGCACTTTATACATATTAGCAATGGATATGAAAGCACAAAGTGGCATATAAATGTCAAAAATAAAAAACAGCATCGATGCACTTGGTAGACAGGCTACTTCTGGTGTACTCTCAGCAGGTCTCCTCACATGCCATCTTTCTGCAACCAGCTACAAAAAGTTTCCCCTTTGCTCGTAAACATGCAGTGCTGTGACCACAGAAATCACCACTTTGAAATGTATGCACGGTTCTCCCACATATCATATATGCCACAGACCGTGTGGTCAGGGCCTGACGCACTGCCTGTGGTAACACAGCAGCAGCTGCCCCTGTGCCTAGCAAGGAAAATACGATTTACCCTTTACCAGAAGCATACTAACACATCTACAAGCATCAAAGATATTAATCAAATCTATATCCCCCCCCAATTAAAAATAGTTTCTGACTTGCATATCTGTTTATCACAAGTGCAAGAATCAGAAACAATAATAAAATATACCCCTAGGTACTAATAAGTTTACAAGCCTTTATTTTGTGTCTTTACAAATTTAATTAACTGAACAGCCACTAAAAAGTTAAGGTTATAGGAAACTTGCAAGTGCTATAGTATTTAATTAACCAAACAAATGCCAAAAAGTTAAAGAATGTGTATCCAAAAACAAAAAGCATAATTAAATATATGAACACTTTAGTTCTTTATATTAGCACTCCTTACATCCAATCCAAGTGTCTCAGTGTGCCGAAACATTAAGATTTCCCTTCACTGGAGATAAGGGGCCTAGCCCAAACCCTAGAAAACAGCCCCATACCATTATCTCTCCCCTACCAAACTTCACAGTCGGCACAATGCAGTCAGCCAGGTATCGTTCTCCCAGCATCTGCCAAACCCAGAGTTGCCCATCTGTCTGCCACACACTAAAGCGTGGTTCGTCACTCCACAGAACACGTTTTCACTGCTCCACAGTCCAGTGTCGGTGTGCTTCACACCACACCATTTGACACTTGGCATTGGACTTGGTGATGTGAGACTTGCTTGCAGCTGCTCGGCCATGGCAACCCATTCCATGATGCTCCCGCCGCACGGGACATGTGCTTACATGAATGCCAGTGGAAGTTTGGAACTCTTCAGCTCTGGTATCAGCAGAGCGTTGGAGACCTTTACGCACCATGCACCTTAGCAGTCGTTGACCCCGCTCTGTGATTTTACGTGGTCTTCAGCGTTATGGCTGAATTGCTGTTGTTCCTAAATGCTTCCACTTTCTAATAATATCACTAACAGTTGACTGAGGAATATCCAGCAGGGATGAATTTTCACTAACCGTCTTATTGCAAAGGTGGCATCCTATCACAGTACCACGTGTAAGAGCCATACGCATTTTAACTTCCTGTCCAGTAGGGGGCACTGCTTTATTTGTATAACTGTGCCCTAGTGGATAATGGAGAGGCAGTAATAGGGAAACACGGTTTTTGACCGTGCTGCAGGGTAGTATACTAGAAGGAAACTGAAACTTGGAAAACGTTTGTATGACATTTTTGGAATATATTTTACATGCCTGGAACAATATGAGCGATAAGAAGCTGACTTTAAATATTTATTCATGGAAAGAAATAAAAGAATTGTTGCATATCGTTCGCATAGACTCTGTTTGAACGCGTTAAAACTGGTTCACTCCTGTTACTAACCGCAACAGCTACTGGAAAGGCTTGAATTGACTGAGCTCTTCAGAACGACCCATTTTATATCACAAATGTTTGTAAATAGAGACTGCATGGCTGGGTGCTTGATTTTATACACCTGTGGCAACGAGTCTGATTGAAACACCTGAATTCAGTAATTAACAGGTTTGGCCAAATGCTTTTGTCCATATAGTGTAGTTATAAACAGATAGTTGTTCCTGTTTTTAATTTAAAAAGAACAATGAGAGCCACTGAACCAGAGTCACATTCCTTGTATTTTCAACAACAATTCTGATTCTGGACAAGCACAGTGGGATTTGTACCCAGGGCTGGATTAACAGATCATCTAAATTTATTACTAATGAATGTCTGCTTGGAAACATATTGGGTTGTTTTATTCATTTTTCTTAATTTTTTACAACAATGAACAGAAGTGTACCACCCACTAGATGAAACTGACAAAAAATAAATTACATCTTCAGTCATTATTATAGTAAAATATACGCTTTAATATTTTTAAAACTGGGAGTTATTTAAGTGTGCATGTAATTTTCTGTGTCCTTTTTATAGTTTTAGGGTGCACGTGTTTTTAGATTCCAGATGATGTTGAAAGGTTTTTCCATTGGTTCTCAAATGCAGTCCATACTTAATTATTATGTAGGACAAAATCCAGTGAAATTAGCCATCTTCCATTGACAAGCTCTTCTAGTGTAGGCCTTATCTTACAAACATAATTTTAGCCCACACAGATATTGTATTTGGAACAACAAAGATATATAAAAAATAAATTGTTTCATTGCTCATAGTTTGATAAAGGAATTTTCAGGTGAGCTCTACACCTCCTACAGTGAGATCCCTCTGGCCTTCAAGATATACAATGGGAAAAAACCTGTATCCAATATAAATATTGTATTAGTAATAAGACTCACAAAGTATGTTTTAACATTTTTAACCACCCAGAAAAAGAAACTACTTTGTCTCATTGTATCCCGTTGTTTGGAGATAATAATAATAATAATAATAATAATAATAATAATACGATACATAACAGATTAAAACGCTAGATTTGTACCGCCACCTTGTGGCAAGTTTGAAGATATTCATATTAGTCAGGGGTTACCTCAATACGAGGCCGACAGTAAAATATGCATTAATATTAGCAAAAAAAAAAATCGCCATTGCACCTTTTTCGCATACTATACTTTTTATTATATCTGAAAAAAATATATATTTATATTCTCTGTTTTAAAAATCCAGGAAACGGCTGTTTTAGGGTATCCATATGAAAATAAACATAACATATTGTTACGGACCGAGGGAGCAGGCGAGTTTCGAACAAGGCTGATGTCACCGTCGCTGCTTCTGACCTGCCGACACCCGCGGCTGTCGCTACACTACCCCTCCATGGCGTCCTATCCAACCTCGTCCTTATCCCGGCGAAGCATCTTATCCCACTCCTGACGCCACTGTAACGGACCGAGGGAGCAGGCGGGTTTCGAACCCGATCGCTCGCGCACAAGACAGAAAGATTGGCCCGCTGAACGGTCGCTACAGTATTGTTTTTTTATTTATTTTTTACCGAAACACCCTTGATATGTAAAGACAGCTTCACATTAATGCTTGTTACATGCTTGTAGATTACTTCACAACCAACGTCTCCATTCGGCATACTGACACGAGATTATGTGCTAACTGGCAATTTTGTGAGAGACCTCACTGTACCAGTGCAAATTTACCCCGACTTTATACTAGCTGCCCAACAGTATTCATTTTTTATGTTTACACACAGAAGACAGCTAAACCATAAACTGCATTCTACCAGTGACCTATTACACCCCAGGCTCAAATTTGGCTGGAAACCGGCCCAATAGCACTGCACATTGTGCAAACAATTGTTATCTGACGTGCTATGTAATTTGCTGAAAGAAACGCCACTTGGCCTAACACGTCGATATTTAATACCCTTATCAGTGACATAAATGCAGTCATTCTGAACATTAGCAGACAAGTGTGTGAAGTCGGCTCGCAGGTCTGCCGAGCGCGCCTCCTCGCCGAGAGCGCGTTCCCCGTACACGCTTCCGTAAAAGTCTCCCCTGCAGCTGCATGCACGCGCTGTCATCGGCAGGCCTGCTCTTATTTTGGCAGCGCGGTCAGGTTAGTACAATGCTTAGTCATGGTGAGTTACTGCTTTCCCAAGCTTTCTATTTCGTGGCACACACACACACACACAACGATGGAAGAAGTGAGGATCGCGTTTTTCTACACAGTGTGTTTATGTGAGTAGCAACGAACACCGCAGATAATATAAAGCGGCAGTGCAGATTTCGAATTTTGTTTCCGATAAGGTTTTTAAACGTAATCTGGTCACTGAGTACGTGTTTTGTTAATTGCTAACTAGCTATCGCCCTATTGGAACAACAATATGAAGCTAGTTAGCCAGCAACTTGTATAGCAGGTTATGCTTTTAACAGAGGGTGTATTACTAATAAGAAAGGTATGAAGACAACTAGCATGTGCCGTTGTGTAACTTTTGTTTTCCCTTTATTACTGTGGCTAAGATTTGCTTTACATTACGATCTTACAGGCAATCGTATGTTTCTGTCTTTGTTGCATGCCTAGCCAGCTTTTATTTTGATTTTGAAAAGTGACCCTGTATTGGCTTTTTAATTACTTTATGAATTACGGCGTGCGTTAATAAAACTGGCAAATCTGTACATCGATAGTTACCTAGGTTGTATAGATTTATTTTGGGAAGGTATTATGTTTGGATGGTTTTGAAACAATGACGACATTTGCGAATGCACGTTTTGGTCTTTTAAAAGACTAATAGTAGCCAATATGAAATGTTAATGTACCAAGATTACAGATATCACCAGCTTGTATATTTGCTGGTAGTTCACAAGATTGATAAAACAATTTCGTAGCTTGTAGACATCGTTTCGCCATAGATCTTTTTAAAGTATATTGCACAAGGTTTTTTTTATTTCTACTTCCGTCTGCTTCGTAATGAAGATAACTTAAACAGTTGGCGGAAAATGTCGACGCAGGGAAATTGTTACAATGTGGCTCAAATTGGCTCGCGTTGACTCGCTGCATTTTGTTTAGGAAGTTCTCATTTTATCCTGTTGAAATGGTAAGAATTGCAAAGATGCGGGTTAGTGGTTTATTCGTTGCTGTGCATGAAATTAGCCGCGAAACGGATTTATAAAGTTATCGGGCCAGTTTTCCAACACCTAAACGATGAGAACTTATCTAATGTATTTATCAGAGGTGATATTCGGTTTGGCACTGTTTTAATTCACTGGGTTGTGGTTTCAAAACGTGTAAAGTTACGTATGAAACGAATTTGCGTACCATAACATTGTGTTCCACAGTATTAATCATTAATCGGATCTCCTTTTTAATAAATAATTCAAGTGCAAGAGAAAGTTGTTGGATTTCGATGGCCAAGTTCTCAACTTCTGGCTGTTCAACAAGTGCTCACTGCGCGATATTGTGCTTTAAAGCCCATCAATAAGAGCTTAACGACTTATATTGCAAATGTGTATTCATAGTCGTTTCAGCGGTCCCATGTTCTTATGAATGTAGCAGCTGTGATCCTCAGATTGGGGCCTGGAAGCTGTAGCTGCTTATGTTTTGTAGTTACAGTTCTGTAAAAAGGCGTATGGGCACATCTGACAGCATCCCTCATGAGAAAGACTGATAGAAATGCGCTTGTAGTTAGCTTTATAGGTGTACATCTTTAGAAAGTGCCTGAACATTGGCTTGCTAACTAGATTCCTATCAGGACGCGTTTAAACGCCTTGTATTACTTTTCGTTTTAGCAGCCCAAATATGACTATGAAATTAATAGCTTTAATAAAACTACATACATTTTGACTCTCTCGTTTGTGTGACGTCTGTATTTCACGTAATCAGTTTGATAGAGCGAGCGTTTCATGTAGATGTTTAAACTCTCCTCCGGTTAAATACAATAATGTTTTTGTACAGCACGTTTACGTGTACAATGTGTTAACTAATTAATCAGTCTGATAACGTCACTTTGCAAACTTGTCATGCTGTCTAGTTGAGGCTGTACTAATTGCTTTTTAATAACCGTGCCAATAATTGCAAGTCTTTAGTAGATTCTCGATAACCGTGAGTCTAACGCGTGTTGTATCTGGACAGTTTATATAAGCCTTTCCCAAGATAATGCGTTAAAATTTTAAACTTTTTTTTTTTTTTTTTTTTGTCTAATCACAGATACTAGAGTTTAGTGTATATACACATTATATAGTAAGTAGTAAGGTGTAATCAGCTGACTGAAAGGGTTCTGCGTTGCTATAATTTTCCAACAGTTCATATACGTTTGTAAAGAGTCTTCACGTTAACACTGGTTACACTGGGAGTCTCCAAATCGGGTAATGCTTCTGATGCTTTTTTTAGAGTGACTAAATCAATTTGGCCCTGGTTTTGAATTTGTCATTGTTGCACCCCCCCTTTTTTTTGTTGCAGAGAAAGTTTTAATGGGATATTAGGATTTGTATAAGTGATGTAACTGTCATTTGTGTCGGTCTACCGTTTTCACAGGTTCTAACTCGGGCGTGGTCCCCCAAAGCAAGAGGATAAGCATGCTTGGTCAGATCTCAATGTGGACGTGACTGGCTTTCCATTCCACCTGGAGAAAAGCCTCAAGAGTGAAGGAGGAACTCAGTTTTGGGAAACTAGGAGATATTTCTTCACTACTCTTGGGAAAAATGCACACTCAATCCTTCCTACAGTAACTTAAGTGCAGTCCAGAGCCAGTTTGGCACTTTTTAATTACCGCTGTACATTCATTTGCTACTTGGGATTCAAACCTAATGATGAATAATAAAAGACTTGCTATACATAAAGGGGACAGTTTATACTCTAGTGAAACTGAACGTTTTACACTCGTTTTTATGCTGTGTAGGTTTGATACTACTTCCCACTTTATAATGTTGGGCTCTGAGTAGGTCAGGTTGGGAAAAGTTATTTTAGAACCTGTTTTCTTTTCAGATTTTGTGAAAGCATAACATTTGTGGAAAAGTACCCTTTCTTTGGGACGACTAGGAATTAAGTTGCGAGCGAAACCCAGCTATAAATTTCATCCAACCTAGTAGAATTTTGCAACATTTTGTTCCCTTTTCATCCTGTTAATGAACATAGACATGATCTTCTACAAACCGTTT
Source organism: Chitala chitala (assembly GCA_025773905.1). Classification (NCBI taxonomy): domain Eukaryota; kingdom Metazoa; phylum Chordata; class Actinopteri; order Osteoglossiformes; family Notopteridae; genus Chitala; species Chitala chitala. The sequence goes on from JABJVR010000077.1 coordinate 2,492,292, forward strand.
TGTTCCACAAATTTACAAGGTCTTTTAATATTGCACTTTTCCCAAGTAATCATTCTATGGCTTTTATGTTGCTAATTTAGACCATAAACATTTATGGCAGAGAAGTGAAGATAAAAGCTGTAAATATTTCCAATGTGGGGGAACAACTGTGGCATAAAAAAGAAAAACATGATATAATGGTTTTAATATTTTTTATTAATACCCACAAAGCAAGAAATGGGTACAGCACAGAAGTGAATTTTTCTGAATGTGGTCTTTTTCAGTGAAACAACAAAAAAGTTAATCTTTAAACAGCCGGAAATCATAACTAGGATTAAGTCTCCCATCTAGTGCCTGTTATGAAACTGGTTTTATCCAACCCTTTAGACGCTGTTCTAAACCAATGGAAATTTTGCTTATAGTTGCACATTTACTCCGTCAAAACCTGTGAGCATTCTGCTTTTTGCTCCAACATAATCTGATTCTGCTTGGACCTACTGTTACCTGCTGGACACTGGCAAGCAAGGATGAACGTGCGAGGTCAGCACCGGTGGTGAGCATGTACGCGGCAGGCATGACGGAGTGCAAGGCGGAGGTGACACCCTCCACACGCAACGGTCACCGCGTCTTCAGCTACACACTTGAGAGCCACACAGCGGCTGCCTTCACCATCATGAACGAGCTGCGCCTCGAACGACAGCTCTGTGACGTAACGCTTCGCGTCAAATACGATAACCTGGAGGCTGAGGACTTTGTGGCCCACAAGGTGGTGCTGGCCTCCTCCTCACCCGTCTTCCGTGCCATGTTCACCAACGGGCTCAAGGAGTGTGGCATGGAGGTTGTTCCCATCGAGGGCATCCACCCCAGGGTGAGTTGGAGGAGACTGTAGAAATAAACTAGTTTGGTGCATTCGTATATTTTGTGTGTTTTGCATGTTGCTTTCCTCAGTATGTGCCAAGTTTCAGATCAACATTCTAAGTTCCTAAACACCCCCTGCCATATTATGCACTTGTGAATAACATGAAAGGAGTTGGAGAAGTGTTTTCGTGAATACAACAAAGCCACCAGAGAAACGTTTAAATTTTGTGATGTCTGTCACAGCTCAAGTAGTCTTTTCATTTTCTTTTTTCAGGTGATGGAGCGCCTGATCGAGTTCTCATACACAGCAAGCATCTCAGTTGGAGAGAAATGTGTGATCCATGTGATGAATGGGGCTGTGATGTACCAGATTGACAGTGTTGTCAAGGCCTGCTGTGACTTCTTGGTGCAGCAGTTGGACCCCAGCAATGCCATTGGCATTGCCAATTTTGCTGAGCAGATTGGCTGCACGGAGCTTCACCAGAAGGCTCGAGAATACATCTACATGAACTTCAGCCAGGTCAGGGCTTCTCGCCTTTCAAATGGAGGCAGCGTACTGACATGATCTTCAGCCAAATCAGTTACTCGCTAACTAGACATACGTGGCCACCTCTATGGTTTCCACATTTATATAAATTCCTCGTGTATGTATCTGGCTGTCAGGTTGAAATGTTTAACTTCTGTTAAACGCCTCACTGAACTGAAGTGCAGATTGCTATGGTTGAAAATATTTTACCAGAACAGATCATGCTTCATAGTGAAGAGTTGTAGCCACCTTTGTCCTCTGTACACTTGAATCAACAGCTTTAAGGTCACAAGTCCTGTCCTTTGCACACTTTCCTGTTTGCGTAACGTAAGTGCTGAACCAAATCAGCCCTGTTCTGGCTTTCATGTCCACTAGTCTAGGTAATCCTCCTTTCTTGGCATCCATGTTGGTTTCTGCACTTTGTCCACAGCACCGACATCAGTTTGTTTGCTGTGACTAGAAACATCCTGCTCTTATCGTGTTTCAGCCTGAACTGAGTTTTTAGGACACGTACACTGGCTTTGGTATTTCTCAGGTTTCTCAGAACTTCCATGTTTACGTAAATCCTGTCCGGGCTCCTGCACACTAATGCATTGAGCTAATAGACAGACTTGGCTGCACATCCCCATAACTGTTCTGTTGCTCATCTTATGTTTCCTTGTGTTCTTTTATGAGCCGCTCCAATAAAGCTTCTAAGCTGTGTCACCAAATATGACAAGTTTTCTGTCTAATGCAGTATGGCTGTATTGATGGGCAGACGACATTTTATTTTGGTTACAATTTTGCTACCTTGATGTTGATGGCAAGGCTTTGAGAGGGGTTTTTGTCAAGACTTGACTTTTGATGGCACACATCTTGTGTGACCTTCACTACCCATGTGCCTGCAAAGTATAGGGGTTGGTTTAACCATTGGTGCCTGAAGAAGCCAAAATAGAGGTGGCTACCTGTAAGTTTCAGAGCTTGGGTCACATTCTTGTTTGGAACTTGTCAGCACGGGTCGAGCCATTTCCCATCAGAAATAGAGAGAGATTTTGTCCGTAGACAGAACTGCCTTGAGTGTAGAGTAGTAGAAGGCCTCTTTCAAAATTGCCTTCTCTGCCTTTTTTTCTTAGTTTACAGGTTGTGTATGATTTGTGTTTTGGTCTAAGTCCTGCACGTCCCAGTGACAACAGAACAGAAATTGTTTGGGAGATTTAATTTTATTTTCTTTGAAACATTATTGCTGAGCTAAAATTAGAAGGGAACATGGCCAGAACCAGGTCTTATTCCCCTGAAAGAATCTAATCTCCCTTCCTTTCATTGAATGGAAAACAGGCACGTTACACCACAAAGACTTAAATGTTAAAATTGTCTGTTTTAGTTCCTGTCTACACACTGAACCTTTATTTAGCAACTGTATGTAGGTGAAAGACGAACTGTCACTGAACAGTTTGCAAGGTCATACCTGCCTAGTGAGTCCCAGCAAAGAGATGAATGAATGTGTAATTACAATAAATGTCAGTGCTGTTGAGCAACACGGGAGGCTGCCGCAGAGATGCTGAGGTGGTGATTATTGTTAAGGGCTGAGAACACAGAGGTGGCCACTCCTGCCCTGCAATCAGATTTAAAACTTCTCTGTAATTAACCTTATAGACCAGACGTTTGATTCAAAATGTCAGTCAAATTTAGTGCATTTTGAGGAAGTGTTCCTATAGCATAGTGGAGCTGATTCTCAAAGGGGATTTTAAAAGCCATTATGGGGGGGGGGGGGTAAACTTTTTTAAACCTACCTTTGGTGGAAGGCAGTACAATAGCCTGGAGTTTAAATGTTGCAGAGAAAAGAACACAATGTTTCACAAAGTGAAGTACAGTGCGTCTCACACCACAGGTGGCCACGCAGGAGGAGTTCTTCAACCTGTCTCACTGTCAGCTGGTGACGCTGATCAGCCGCGACGAGCTGAACGTGCGCTGCGAGTCGGAGGTGTTCCAGGCGTGCGTGGCCTGGGTGCAGTACGACCACGAGAATCGGCGTCCCTACGTGCAGGCGTTGCTGCAGGCCGTGCGCTGCCACTCGCTCACGCCGCACTTCCTGCAGCTGCAGCTACAGAAGTGCGAGGTGCTTAAGTGGGATGCGCAGTGTAAGGACTACCTCTCGCAGATATTCCAGGACCTCACGTTGCACAAGCCCACCAAGGTGCTCTCCTGCCGCACGCCCAAGGTGCCCCAGCTCATCTACACGGCCGGTGGTTACTTCCAGCAGTCGCTCAGCTACCTGGAGGCGTATAACCCCCGCACGGGGGCCTGGCTGCGGCTGGCTGATCTGCAGGTGCCCCGCAGTGGCCTGGCGGCATGCGTCATCAGCGGGCTCTTCTACGCCGTCGGTGGCCGGAACAACGCTCCCGATGGCAACATGGACTCGAGCGCGCTGGACTGCTACAACCCAATGAACAACCGGTGGTCGCCCTGCACTCCCATGAGCGTGCCACGGAACCGCATCGGCGTTGGTGTGATCGATGGCATGATTTATGCTGTAGGCGGGTCACACGGCTGCATCCACCATAATAGCGTGGAGAGGTGAGTCACCCTTGCTCAGTGAGTGACTGGCTGTTTAAAGCCGTGCCCTCCAAATTAATGAATTTATGCCATGTGGCTTTGTACAAAGATATTGCTACCAATAGTATGGTGCCAGTTAGTGAGGTGGTTTAAATGAATGTCAGCATAAATCATGTGTTTTCGGGCCAGAGTCCTACTGCCTGGTTTAAGGTTTTATGGGATGCAGCACTTTGCACTTTGTGACTTTGCTGTCTTTGCTGGGGGGGGGGGGTCGTGATTTTATTTTTATTTATTGTAATTTTTATTTTAAGTTGTCTGTGGTCTGATTTAAACAGAGGCTGGTCAGTTGAACTTTTTTAAATTTTTTTTATTTTATTAATATACTTGTCCCGTATGGTGCCCTTATGCCTTAAATACAGGTGTTACAAAGTAACATTTATGGCAAAGCTATAAGATTCAACTGACAGCAGTTAATTCAGGTCTGTCAGACTATATTTCCTGCAGCAATTACTTCCTGCACCATGTTGTAATTTTCCCTTAATTTCTACTCCTCATGAGCCACTTGAGACACTTTCACTACTGCAATGTTTGTGAAAACATTACTTAGTATATACTGTGTGTTTGCTTTCAGTGCAGTTATTGAGAAGCACTTTTTTTTGTGTATCGGTGTGGTTGGCCTGGTTTTTGAGAGTCGAAACAATGACTGATTATCTAATACACCCACAACAGGTTGCCTTAAAAAAAAAAAAAAAAAAAAAAATGAATGATTTAGTGGAGCTCATTGCCTTGTTTCTGACAATCTGTGTATCACAGAAGTGTAGAGTGAGATCACCAAACCAGTCTGACCTGCTCAGGTACGACCCAGAGAGGGACTCCTGGCAGCTCGTGGCACCAATGCTGACTCGTCGCATTGGGGTGGGTGTGGCCGTCATCAACCGACTGCTGTATGCGGTGGGGGGGTTTGACGGCACGCACCGCCTCAGCTCAGTCGAGTGCTACAACCCCGAAAAAGACGAGTGGAAAGTCACAGCAGCAATGAACACCGTGCGCAGTGGAGCGGGTAAGTGTCCATGTCTGGCAGCAATGCAGGGTCACCAATCTGGTGTTTTTGCAATCTGTCATGGCCAAATGAAGGAGGAGTTTATCTAAACTTACACTGCTGGGAGATTGGCCAGCATTCCTTCACTGAGTTCTGCACTGCTGTAGAAATGTCACTAAAGTTGGTACTTGGCATTCCTTTGCTCCCCCCTTCCACCGGTCAGAAAGATTTCTCCAAAGTAAATTCACTACTGAGTATTCATTCACTCATCATCCCGGAAAAAATTTTAAATAGTTTTATTCACAATAATAAGTAAAATACAATAATATTGAAAATGTAGACATAAAAGTTTAAAGGACACAAGTAATACAATATACAGATTTTTTTGCATTTTATTAATGCATTACACAAATATTTGAAATGGGTCTTTTTTTTTTTATTATTATTAACATCCTCTGCATCAGACCTTCTCAACCTTTAAGATGTTAAAAGATCAGTGTGGTTGTGCCTGATGATAAATGGCGAAGTGACACTTCTATACCCCATGTATTTGGCATTTAGCAGCCCTGCCCCCCATCTGAGCCATCATGCAGCACTCATGTCTTCTTGTGATACCAGGTGTCTGTGCTCTGGGGAATGGGATTTATGTCATGGGGGGCTACGACGGCACCAACCAGCTCAACACGGTGGAGCGCTATGACGTGGAGACTGACAGCTGGAGCTTCGTGGCATCCATGCAACACAGGCGCAGCGCGCTCGGCGTCACCACGCACCACGGCCGCATCTATGTGTTGGGTGAGCATTCCCTATGCGCTCCCAAGGGAGAATTTGGGCTGTGCTTTACTTGCAATCTTTTGTTGTGTGTGCCTTTTAAGGTCTGCTTTCAGGGATTGTATAGCATGTGCTTTGTGTCAAAGCAGAAGCATGCTGGGGGATGCAAAAGAGCGAAGGACCAGTAATGGTGCATAATGAGAAAATGGCTCCTTTAGATTAACGCTCAGCATTGTGGCTAAATGGGCTTCTGAAATATTAAGGACAGTTGTCTGCTAGATTTAGTAAGGAACTGGCTGAGGAACATGCACAAGAAAGTAAAAGCCCTCCCTATACAATAGAGTGGTCTGTGTTCTCTTCCTACAGGTGGCTATGATGGGAACACATTTCTGGACAGTGTGGAGTGTTACAACCCAGAAACAGATACCTGGACAGAGGTGACCAAGATGACTTCAGGAAGAAGCGGCGTGGGTGTGGCTGTAACCATGGAGCCCTGCGAAAAAGAGCTGACAAAGTGCCAGTGCTGAAAGGCCAACAGTGCAGACTCCCTATTCTCAGCCAGTATGCCCAGGCATAGCCAACTGTGGACTGATGTCCTACCCACCAGACTTGGTGACTGAGGGAGAAAGCAGACTGGCTCTGGATGCATCCCTTTATTGTCATTTGTTTAAAGGAACCACAGAAAAGTGGCAAGACTTCTGCCCTTTAGCCACAGTGGTTCCTTTTTTTTTTTTATTTTTTTTATTTAGTCTCAGGTCATTATATGAAATGAGAAGTCAGTTCCTTTCGCTGTGTCAGTCCAGGTAATTTATCAAAGTTGTGGACACATTGTAATGGTCAGTGTCTTAGTGGCTGAAATCACCTGCCTGCTCCTCTTTAAAGTGGTCTCAGGCAAGTTTGCTGTATTTGAAGACTAGTATTATAATAACTAGTTTGTTGTGGTTTTTGGGGGGGGGTGAAGGTTTTTAGAGGAAATGCATTGTCTTTGGCTGTATTGAAGACTATAGGTCTCTGAGCTTAAAGTGCCATTGTCTTGCCTGACCGCATGATCGTTCTGGTATAAATAGCCCTGATTTGTCATGGAAGTGTAGGTAGGGCAGGGACTGAGTTGCATGTGCAGTGGTTGGCTGACTATTACTGCCAATTTGACCAATGTGGCTCAGATGGGATGGAACTACTAAGAAAGTTGTGTAAATGGTCAAGTTAAACATTATTTCCAGAAAATTGATTTAGTGCCACACAAGACTTTGATTTGGAATGTGTAAGTACTAAAAGGAAAATCTGATCATTTCTATTGCTGTTTCTTTTGTCTACATCACATGTAGCACACCCTGGCATCTTTCTCACTAAGAAAAATCAAGAGGTTTGTTGGATATGGTAAGTGGGACAGGCAAAATGATTTCAAGATAAATACATTTCACAGCAGTTTAAGCTAGCCTTTTTTAAGGACTAAAGTTTTGTATGCTGATGTTCCAGTCTTGTACATAATTCTTTGGCTTTATTTTAACTGGGGTTTGGGGGGGGGGGGGGGGGGGGGGGGGGGGGGGGGGGGGGGGGGGGGGGGGGGGGGGGGGGGGGGGGGGGGG
>JABJVR010000077.1:2499682-2517920 GCA_025773905.1 Chitala chitala
CACCCCTCTGTCCATTTCCTGAACACTTGGACTGTGATCTTGTTCTCGCTACTGAACACATGTCATACTTGCAGGACTTTCTTGTGAGAGCTGACTCTCCACAATTTTTAAAAATTGCTTTGTCAAATGAAAGGGACAATATATATATATATTTTTTTCTTTTAATAGTTTGATTTAACTAACAGATTATTTAAAAACTGTAAATTTTAAAGGATGATTTCAATGTAAAAATACATTGTCTATATTAAAGTATTTGTTTATGGAAACAGTTTTGTGTGGTTATTAGACAGTGCTTTCAGAAAGGTATGGTAACACATTAAACCTGCACTCCTATGCAACCTTTTGTTTTGTATGTGTATATAAAAGGATGTATCAGAGTGGTTTTTACTTCCTGATTTATACATTGCTAGGTTGTCCTACCAATAAAACGTTACCAACGCTTTTTATTTCCCAAGCACAGTTCTTTCCCACAATGCCCAATCATGTACATAAACACAATGCCCAGTGTTGCTTAATAATTGCGACTTGTGCTTTCTTTCTGAGGAATTTACTCACCATGCATCCTCATAGACCCTTTCTCACTAGTGTTCTAAGAACTTGCTTGACGAGATTGAGCAATTTAAAGCTATGCAAGTGTAAATGCCATCCTGTGTGCCTCCCTTTCATCAGATGACCAACAGCCACATCCAGCACACCCAGATTTTCACAAGAAGCGCTCAGACTGATGGGAGAACTATAAATATTAAAATGACTGGACTAAATATGCAGGCAGAAATAAACTATAATCAAATTATGTAGTTTAATGGGGGGATACTGAGTGGTTTAGTCTCTTAGGTTGGCTTGTTTCTAATCTAATTTGTATTTTATGTAGGTGCTCATTGGAGAGCCATACAAACTTTCTATACACGTTACCTAATAAAGCTGAAACTACAGGCACTGTAGTTAACCATAGTCAACAACCCCTGTACTATGCTGAGAATGGAGTGGTATGATGGGTAAAGAATTTCTTCAGTGAAGTAAATTCAAATTACAAGTTGCCTAATACAACTTGTACAGTGGCCAATGGTGGGTAGAGTATGAAGCAGAGGTGACTAACAGAATTTGGAGTGGCTGTGTCAGATGTGCTGTACGCCTAGTATGAAGTCCCTGAGCAGGACCTAATGAACTGAGAGTTAAACACATATTACAAGTGTTAATGGTAATCCAAGTCCAGATAATTGCTCTCATATCATGTTTGTTGAATGCCCTCATTAACAGGATGTTGCTAGACATTTACCTAAACCCGTTAATTGGTAAAAAGACAAACCCCCTTGGTATGTTTCACGTGTGAAAGTAAAGGGTTTACATTATTCACCAGAAAAATGTCCAGTGTGTAATATAATAGATGTAAGAGTATTACAATCCGTTATAGTACCCTCATAGTCAGTATTTGCATGTGGAGATAAGGATTATATGACGCTGCCTCATGAATGGAAGGGCACTCGTTACTTGGCTCATTCGATTCCCCCTGTACGGATATGACAGAGAAAGGAAGTGCCATCTATTTTTAAAGCAAGGTATATTAGGTCCTTAAGCAAAACTGAGAATTGGTTGGGCATTATCTTACCTCCCTTAGGAGGTTCAGATTTCCAAACTGAGGTAGCAGCCTTACAAGATGCTTTCAGAAAAACAGCAGACCAAACCACTTTTACCATACATGGTTTGAGGAATTGTCCACAATAGTTGCTCTACAGAACCAAATGACATGAGGAACATGGGTAATTTGATCACAGCTGAGATAATTGGTGGAATGGCACGCTTGCTGGTTTTAGATGTATGATGCTGATGCTCTTGGCAAAAAATGGTAATATAAATATCAGAAGTGATTGTGATTTGTGTGATGATGTAATTAAGTGTTGTTCCTGTGTAACACAATGGGAAACACTCAGTCAAATGATGATTATATATTTTAAGGCACATTTTAGTGAACTTTAACACATGCCATAATTTGACCTTGAGAGTTCAGACAAGATTGACTACAAGGTGTTAGTGAGCATTTCATGCTCAAAGCGGGGAGTTTGGAAGGTGAACTGGTGTGACAATGGAATAAAGACTCTGCTCTGAATGCCTCAAAGAAGATAGTGTGCAGGTCCAAGTGACTTCAGAGTTTGGTAAATGGCCAATCAGGTGACGCAGTGACCTGGCCAAAAGCTGGTGTATTTGAGAGTTGTGACTGTGGGAACGATTGTACAATGTAATTTTTGGTAATAAAACAAATCCAGAGAAATGAAATAAGTAGACGTGAGTCTGCGATGTTGATCACATAACTTCTGCCTATAAAAGATGTCTGATTCTTTTGTTTGGGGATCTTTTTTTTTTTTTAGAAAAGGACCTTCCTCCTTCCTGACAGCACTGTGATTTAAAAAGTAATAAAACATTTGAGAAAAAACCTTTTCCTGGCTGGAAATTTCTGATTATTGAATTGAAGGAAATTTTGGGTACGCTCAGGTGGAAATAAAATGTTCTTTCACATTACCCACAAGGGGGAGCCAAAGTATTTTTTTAGATCAGTAAGTTTAATGTATGCATAAAAGTGTGAACTTTTGTTCATGTCAGTTTATATATACATAAAAATCTATAAACAAAATGTAATTTGTAATCATTGATCAGCAATAATTATTCATATAGTGAAACATCACACTAGATGTAAATACATAAAGGTATTTCAGTATTCCAAAAATTTGCCTTTCCTGGTATTTAAACCTCCAATAATGATTTGTCAGTAGATGTAGCAGCTATTTCAATTTTATATACTTATACAATAGAATTATGGGGCCCAAACATCATGTAAGACAGGGACATGTGATTTAAAAGTTCAGGTGTTCAGGTAGTATGTTTAGAGAATGTTGTTGAATCAGTAAACACCATGTGAGCATAACAAGCACATCTCATAATACAAATTAATTTGCCTTAAACAATATGCATATAAATTATGGTATAATGTGGACACTGTAATAAATCTTTATGCCTCACGCTTGATAAATTTCAGTTTTTTTTTCAAACAGTTTCAAACAGTGTCCGGTGACAGAATAAAACCTTGTGTGGAACATCAATTCATTACAGGGCATATGCAGTACTGTAGCATTGGGACAATTTAAAGATAACTGCATGTCTTTGGAATGTGGAAGAAAATCCATGTGAGCACACTGAGAAATCACTCCACAGCCACTTTTCTTTATTTAATGGACAGAAAGCTCTATGTGATGCTGAAAGTTGATATACACATGTGTAACTTTTCACCTTGCTGTATTTACTCACTTATTTGGTTGTAAAATGTTTCTGATATATCCTGAACAGAATTCTGCAAAAAAATTATTTAATACTGTATGTAATATATTTTGTACTCACCATACAGTCTGGTTTCCTGTGACATTCACACCTGAATATAAAATAACCTGTTTCTCCTCACCTTCAAGGAATAATCTATAATACAGTCCTCTTTGGTCAAGTTTTTCATTACCTATGACTACAGTACATTCAGTGGATTGAGGTATGTTTGTCGGATGCAGTGTCATAAGAGCGCTGTAAAGTCAGACGTGTCCCGCACTTATCAGCCTGGCTGTCTGATGCAGTACTGGCCAGGATCAGAGAGATCAACAATGGTTGAGCCCAGCCGTGTGGGCATTAGTCCCTAAGTAACCACCAGGGCCAGCTTGGGCCACAAGTCCTCTAACTCCTGCAGACACAATTAAATCAGTTTATGATGGATGAACTACTAAATGAACACATGAATGAATAATAAATGGACTTGAGGATGTTGAATTGTTTAAAACCCACAAGTCAAGAATAAAACAAGAAGAGTGTAAAATGCAGAAAGAGGAAAGTGAGAGGATGGAATAGTGAGTTTTAAATCCTAAAATCTCCTCTGAGTGACAGTAATGTCCCTGCTATCAAACCCCACAGCTCTCATAGATGTGCAACTGTAGCAAGACCACTTGTGAAAGGTATAAGTGGTATAAAAATGAATTCATTGTGTTGTGATGGATGACAAGTAATTTTACAATGAAGTGACGGATAACGCTGAAGGGGTTTTAATGCATATTAACATAGAAACATGGCATCAGTCAAGGATCTTCTAACCATATCACCTTACTTCTTACTCAAGCCATGATACCAGTTAGTCCCCCCTATAGCAGGGGTGTCCAATCATGGTCCTGGAGGGCTGCAGTGGGTGCAGGTTTTTCTTCCAACCAGTTCATTCATTTTAATTTAACAACTATCTCAATTAAATGTCAGTTACATCCTTGCTTCTCTGTATTCTTCCTGATCATTTGCATACGTCTGCACTGAGTTGTCGTAATCATTTGAACGATAATAACAGTTACAAAGAAGAAAGTTAAATTTGAGTCACTTGTGCTTTCAGATCTGCAACAAATATATAAATCACGTTTTTTTTTTTTAAATTCATTTGACAGATGCTTTTATCCAAAGCGACTTACATTTCACATACAGATGACAGTGAGCTAGCGCTGGGTGTCTTGCTCAAGGACACACCTGGTGACTGGGCTAGGATTTGAACCAGGAGCCTTCTGCATCCCAGCCTGATGTTCTACTCATTGAGCCACCAAAAAAATAAATAAATAAAATAAAAAATAAAAAAGTTTAATCAGGAGCAGTGACTTAAGAATTTAACTGATCATTTAAAAAATTGATTAAGAGATCAAAGCATATCGTAATTGTTAAAAAATGCTAAGAAGCAACATTAGCGAGTTCTCGTCAATCTTTTAAAATTCTTTTTAAAAAATTAATAAAACTTGTTCTGTTTCTGGATTGACACAATTATAACAATTATACAAAAAGTCAATAATGGTAAATTCACATTAAGATTCAAATAACAGCAGAAATTGGCTGAAACAAAAATCTGCACCTGCTACGGCCCTCCAGGACCATGATTGGACACCCCTGCCCTATAGTGTTCTGGCTCCTAATTAACATAAATTGGACTCAGTAGATTGGCTCCTGCTTTGGAGGATATCCTTCTGTAATATTTGGTATACAACACAAAGGTATGTTTAATTTTTTATAGCTCCAAAAGCCACTGATCCCAGCAGCTATAGTGAACTAGAGTTACCATGACAGTTATCAATTGAGTTGTGTCCCTCCCCTGGAGGATTCTGCGCATCTAGCAAATTTAGCAGCTGAGTGCCATAGAATGGACTTATGATTTACGATATGACAACAGGGGCTTGAGTTAGTTTGAATTTGCCAATCTTTATCGTATTCCTTGGTCGTAAGAGTGCACGTTAATGACAAATTAGCCTGCGTGTCTGAGCCTGTGAACTACGTGTCTGAAACATTGACGTTGCACAATTACACTGTACTGTGTATTCATACATTTGCGCTATCTTTATTATTAAGACAGCCTACTGAAAATATACGATATAGTATCTAGTGATACTAGATTCTGCTAGCACATTAGTTACATTTCCTCAAACTAAGTAAACACAAGACCTAGTAGCCAGTGCAATTGAATTAATCTTGTTTGTTCTGCGCTCATTCCAGGCTTGTGCGCAGCTGCATAAACTTGTGGCAAGGGTGTGTAATACCGAAAATAACGCCGTAAGTGTCAGCCGGGGATCGCTATCAAAGCTACAAGTTTCATAGTTCTTAAAAGAGCGGTAACGACTGTGCGATGAAGACCTTAACTAATAGAAATTGTTTTCAACTACACAAGGACACAGTAATTGTAGAGAATCATATAAAAGGTTAGGTTTGGAAGTGAAGCGGTCAGATTAGTTCAGATCATTAACACTCGTAGGTAAGTACCGCCCTGTTCCGCGTCCCTTAACTTTCATTATTCTGTTTCTGCTTAAATTAATGCCTTTGTGTTGTAATACCAATGTGTTGTCGTAAAGAGCCATTTAAAAATTCTACCGGTAAACTTAAAATCGATTTAAACAAACATTTTACACCACCGCTTGACTTTGCGTGGAGTTTCAGGTGGGACATAGCGTGGTACAGTATCACGTTTGGTTTGATTTTGTATGAAAAGTTTGTAATGGTGTTCAAATCGTGCCCTAACAGGTAGACTTGCATGCATTCGCAGCAATTATGATCAGTTCTCTTAAATGAATTTTCCAAAGTAATTTTAAAATTACAATGAGAACATAGTGTTAAATGTAGTTCCTTTAGCACAGCCCAGTGAAGAACAAACTTTGAATGCATACATCTCCTGCTTTACAAGAAATTCAGTCAGCCTAAATCGGTAATCGCTTAATCGTTTCTTGTAATTTCGCCCTTATAACTCTAATAAAAACACATTAAATGCAACAAATCATAATTGTGTCAGAATTAAAGATAAACAAAAATATTTAAATATTTGTTCACGTTCCCTAACGCCCCCCGCATTCCACAGTATGACCACACAATGTTAAATCTTGAGCTGAGTGGAGGTGCACACATCTAGGATTTAATCAAGAACGGTTTTTGGACGAAAAATACGTGCGTTTATGACAGGGTTTTTATAGATGTATCACATACAGTAGTTTTTTAGCATTCATCTTTGAGGTATTTACTACAGTCAGTCTGTTGGATATCCACTGTACTTTTTTTACATTTATTTAGCAGACATTTCTTTATGATTTTTGCTTAATAATGAGCAATGGCGTTTTATCACGTCTCTATAAACTGAGATTTTAGGTTTTAAGTTAAATTTATCTAAATCATGGCACAAGATCAAGTTACTCTGTCGTTCTAAAAGAGTACACCTTTCCCACCCTTTTTCTCCATTGTGCTGTTAAAACAGGTTTGCCAACACAGAGGCCTAACAGCCTTTGCTTTTCAGCCCTCTGAAAGCTCCACCTCTGTTGGACGATACAGGAAATTATGGGTTTTACATCTGACAGCAAGTTGCACAAGATTTCTCACAGTTCCTTTTAAATAAAGGAATTTTTTTTTCCTGCAATGTATGTGTTCTCAAGGCATGTCATCTCTGGTTTATTTATTTATTTATTTATTTTTTTAAACAAGAGAGAAGCCTTCATCAGGTTTCTGAACTGCCATGCAAGCTACAGAGGTTGTGAAAGTTTGGATGACTGCTTAATAGCATCTCAACCAGAAAAACAGAAATAAACGGTACCAATGGAAATTGTTTTACAAATATTTATTTATTTGTATATTTGTTTCCCTCAGACAATTTTTCAGGCACAGTAGCTAGAGGATGATAGTTTTTATGTGCATGTGCTAAAATGTTTGGCTATGTATGTCTTGCACAACACAAGACTTTTGGCTGGTAATCTCCATGTAAAGGTCAGGTAAAACAAGGAGAGTATTAATAAGATCTATTATTGCACACAACTGTCAAAGTTACCAATTACTTCACAGTTGAAGAAATTAGACCAAAAATCTTTAAGAAAAATTTAAAATATAGCATCCACACAACGAGTTTATTGTAGTTTTATTGATATTTCAAGTTGGTGCACACTGCACTACGAACTGCTCAGCAATTTGGAACTCGGGGGTTCCATCCAAATGTTCTGTGTTTTGCTTCTATGCGCTGGTTCACCTGAAGCTTGCATGTGATCCATAGCATCAACAATGCTCATGCTAAGACCAAAATGCTCACTCCATAACTTTTTTTTTTTTTTTTTTTTGTAAAAAAAGTTTTGGCTGAGCATTCCCTCTTTCCACTTCTTATGTGGCGCCATGCCCATTTTAGCATTAATAGCAGCCAAGTAACTTGCGTTTTACTAACGTTAGTTGCATTATGGGAAATCTCAGATTTACTCAAACTTCATTATAACACAAATTCACTCTGATTACTTAGTGATCAATTATGTTAAATAATTTTGACACTAATTACTGACACATTGTTAGTGTAGTGTACTGAAAGTGCAGACATAAGACAAATAGTGATATTGTGGTTCGATGGGAAAGTATAAATATCACAAACATTCTGCAATTTGGCAAAGCCTGGATGATGAATCGGTGTAAATAACATAAAGCTTTTTGCATTTTCACATTATACTTTTGTGTTAAAACTGGAAATCTTTGTTTTAATGTAATACTTTTGTATTTTAACAAGTTTTTGTGTTGTAACACAAAATCAGCACTTAGTTTCACATTTAAACACATTTTCACATTTAAACACATTCTCGTTATTGCAGAAAACCAGCGCACTTTTGTGTTTTAATGAATAACGTTTTATGTTTTATCACAAAGTAGCACTTTGTGTTATAATGTGAAACTCTCATAATATTACAGAACCACCTATTTCGTTAGAACAATTGGCCTGTCCTGTAGGCATTGTGGGGGGGTCTTGGTGGGATGCCAGCCCACCATGCCTGTGCTGTTATAGGGGAAACATTGGATTGGATTGAAGTTGGATTCCTTTTTCTGTTCATTCATTCATCTGTTTTCCAGTCACTTATCCAGGACAGGGTGACAATGCATCCAAAAGTGGATACACATATACATTTGGAGCAATTTAGTGTCCCCAGTCTGCTCAACCTGCTTGTCTTTGCAGTGTGGTATGAAACCAGAGCAGGCAGAGTAAACCAACACATACACAGGAAAATCATGGAAACTCCCCTGTACAACTTGGGGTCTATGCATGCATAGCCATTTTCACTGTGCAACAATGTCAGGCAATACATGCTGTTACAGAACTCGAGTTGAAAAAGGCAGGAAAGTGTAATCAGACGATTTGTGCTAGATGTCAAAAACAGAACTATTTTTAGGGGGCAGAGTTTTCAAAGGCCAGTAAACGTTTTTGGATTAGCAAAATGATTATATGGCATAAAAATGTTTGAAGAGCTGGTTTCAGAAACATCCTCCCAAACTTTTGAGTGTACGGTGTACACAGTAGAAGGACAAATTGGGTGTGACTTGCTTTTTAATATTGAGGTGTACTGAACCCTATTTCCAACTTTCTCACGTTTGTGCCATTCCAGAGTTTAAAATGATTCCCGTTGCTGATTTCCGAAATGTGGCCTCAGAGCAGAACATCCAGCTGCGTGTGCTGAAGCCTTGGTGGGACGTGCTCACCGAATACCTGTGCATTGGGATGCTCATGATGGGTGTATTTGGCTGCACCCTTCAGGTACACCAAGGTCCAGTGACAGAATGCTCATCTTAGCCATCCTGTTTGTAGCTTGAGACATACATGTTTATAATGTGGGTAATGTTTCTTTTTAATAAAAATGCTGAACAAGACTTTTTGTTTGTCTAAACAATAGGCTGTTTATTACAAGATACTATAAGAAGTCACAATCTTACTGTGCAAATGTACATTTTTCTCAGAAGAGAGCAAACCAATTTCAATTAGTGAAAGAATATGCGACACTTGTGAAAGTGTAAAGGTTTTATTTCATATGCGTCATTGTATATTTTCTGTAACTATGGAGATGATGTCTTGAGCATGAAAAAGGAATCTGCAAGCTTTGCAGTAATTATCTAGTAGTCAGCAGAAACAGGTATGTACAATCTAAATTTGTGTTGCATTTGTAATTCTGAGGTTGACTTAACTGGGGAAAAAAATCCCAGTTAAAACAAATCTGTAAATCCTGGACCAAATAAAGTAGGTAATTGAAGAGTACCACTTAGTGTCTCTTGTACCTTCTCCTTAATAAAACATTCATGTCTTGTCTGTTAAACACAGCTGACACAGGACAAGATTTTCTGCCTGCCAAACCACTCAAATTCCACATCTTCTAAAAGCGTTAAATGTGGCCATCTCATGGAAAATTCCAAAAATGAGAGCATAAGGGAGCCTTCTGTGGTCAGTGACCATGAGTTGAAATCTCAAGAGATGTTTGGAAGGAAGAACTACCTGGACATTCATCAGTACATCTTTATTAACAACTACTGTTACGAGAAAGCTGTGCACTGGTATGGTAAATACTTTCCATATTTGGTGGTGATCCAGACTGCATTGTTCATGGTGGCCAGCAGTTTCTGGTTCAAGTTTCCAGGGACCTCTTCCAAGGTTGAACTTTTTGTCACCATCCTGGAGAAATGTTTCAATTCCCCCTGGACTACACGGGCGCTCAGTGAGGTATACGAGGAACGTGAGGAAGAGAGGTTGGTCAGTTGGAAGAGGAACACAAAATCTGGCAGAGCGGGTAGTCCAACTCCTGAGGATGGGACTGTCAGCCTGCTCCAATCAGCTTCTGTCAAATCCAACAGCGACAAGAAGTCTCCTGACCCTCCCTCTGTTTTGGACAAGAAAGATGTGGAGCAGGCAAAAGCTCTGTTTGAAAAGGTGAAGAAGTTTCGTACCCATGTAGAGGAGGCTGACCTTCTATATGTGATGTACATACTGCAGAGTTCCCTCAAGATGTTAAAAGTTGTCGTCATTATTATCTACAGTGTAATGCTAGTGCCCAACATTAAGGTTGTAGTCAAGTGTACAGTTCCAAAGGAGACGACTGGTTATGGCATCTATTGTTGTAATCATGTCAGAGCCCATCTTTTTTCTAAACTGGCTTATAGCTACATCATCTTTATAGGGGTATATGGACTACTGTGTGTTTATGTTCTTTACTGGCTGTTCCACCGCTCACTTAAAGAGTATTCCTTTGCAAGTGTCCGCATGGAAACTGGTATTGATGATATTCCAGATGTCAAAAATGACTTTGCCTTTCTGCTGCACCTCTGTGACCAGTATGACTTGCTTTACTCCAAGAGATTTGGCATGTTTCTGTCTGAAGTCAGTGAAAGCCGGCTGCAACAGGTCAACCTCAATCATCAGTGGGCTGTGGGCAGACTTCGGGACCGCCTGTTCAAAAATGCAAGAGAAAGGCTTGAGTTGCACCTGCTTATGCTCCCAGGACTTCCGGACACTGTCTTTGAGGTCCCAGAAGTAGAGTGTCTCAAACTGGAATTACTGCATGACATTACCATTCCAGGCAGCATCTCACAGCTCACTTCCCTCCAGGAACTCAACCTGATCCACTGCCCTGTCAAGTTGCAGCAGGCAGCTCTAACCCACCTTCAAGAGCATCTGAAGGTTCTGAGGCTCACCTTCGAAAGCTCTGAGGAGATTCCTCTTTGGATGTACACTCTGGAGGGCCTGGAGGAGCTGCACCTCACAGGACCCCTGACACACGAGCCGTCCAAGCGTACCTCTCTGAATGATCTGAGAAAACTCCGGAATCTGCAGGTGCTGACCCTCCGCAGCCGTCTAGCAAAAATCCCTGTGAGTGTAGAGGATGTTGCTGGGTGGTTGCAGCGGCTTGTAATTCACAACGAGGGCAATATGCTGAGAGCCGCCTACAGCCTAAAGAAGTTTGCTGGCCTCACATCTTTAGAGCTGGTGGGCTGTGAGCTGGAGCGAATTCCAAGCACTGTACTTGGTCTGATAAATCTCCATGAGTTGGACCTAAGGCAGAACAGGTTGATGACAGTTGAGGAGATCCTCAGTCTCCAGCATTGCCAGCACCTGGTCACACTCAGGCTGTCCCACAATGCCATCCTTTACATCCCAGAGCACATCAACATGCTCCTCTCCCTCGAGAAGCTCAACCTTGGCTGGAACAGGATCAGCAAACTTCCAAATGGATTATTTTATTGCACAAGGCTGCAGTACCTGAATTTGTCCCATAACCAGCTAGTGACCCTGCCCCCCCAGGTGGGCATTCTGCAGTGTCTTCAATACCTCTCCCTTGCCTCAAACTCCCTGAACTCTCTTCCGGACGAGCTCTTCTCTTGCAAGTGTCTAAAGAGCCTGATCCTGACGGACAATAGACTGACTGTGTTGTCTCCACTTGTGGCTGCTCTAACGCAGCTGGTGAGGCTGGAACTCAAAGGGAACTGCTTTAAGTTATTACCCATAGAACTAAGTAGCTGTACCCATCTGAAGCTGAGCAGACTGGTTGTGGAAGACAGGCTCCTCAACCTGCTGCCCTGTGATGTCAGGAAGCAAATGAATGATGCTTGACACAGGGTGACTGATGTGTGAAACTACAAAAACGTTGAGGGGAAAAAAAGGCCATTAGTAGTCAAGTAAAGAGGTGTTATACAACAGGTGTTATAGAGGTAGATGTATTAAGTGACAGTTTAAATCACTTTTTTACTAAATACAACTACCGTACACTTTTGAAA
The DNA here is from genome assembly GCA_025773905.1 of Chitala chitala. NCBI lineage: Eukaryota > Metazoa > Chordata > Actinopteri > Osteoglossiformes > Notopteridae > Chitala > Chitala chitala. The sequence continues at coordinate 2,511,764 of JABJVR010000077.1, forward strand.
CTGATTTTCTATATATAACAATTGTTTTACATCAGTTAACAAAACATCAGTCTTTTTCATTGTGTCTGTGCAATTTCATTTAGCAGAGGTTATGCTACTGGAAAATTGTGATCTGTCATGATTTAATGAGGGGTAAAAATGTTAACTGAAAAAGTGCACCTTCTGTATAGGCATGACACTGTACAGTGATCTGCTTTGAATTTGGTTTCTGTTTCCTAGTTTTAAATAGGTGATACCACTTATGTTACATTACCTTCTCTGCAGTACAGTGATTAAATAAGGAGATGTTATAGCTCTACTAAACAAAAATACATAACGGAGGCCAGTACAGATGAGGTCTGTTCTAACTGTACATGCACTTCTTACAGAAAACCTGTTTTGCTTTTGGTTTAATTTTTCATGGACATAGGTCAAATATCCATTCTAGAAAGCAAGGTCACTGGTTTAACAAGGTAAATTAAGTGTGTTGCCATGGTCATTTATACTATGTATCTAACCTGTTGTGAGCAATATATTTCTAGAGCTACCATTCACAGTACTGTAAAATGAGAAATATCCCCCCAAGAAATGTGGATGAGCCAGTAACCTTGCTTCATAACATGGCCCCTTGAACTGTACTAATATCACAGTACTGGTACTCTTGTTTACTTGCTAAAAGAGTTCTAGTCTCTGCTTGTCTTTGCTTGATGATGATAAAATGTATGACATCTTCCACATTACATTATGTACAGTTGTTTGTATATGTTCAAACTATGGTCCTTGTATTTTTAATTTTACTTGTATGTCATTAAACATCTCATGTTGCCATAATTTTCCAGCAGTGTTGAAATGACAAATGCCAGAAATCAATTGCATGAAACAGGCCAGTTCATTAGTTATCTTGAAAACAATGTATGAATGAAATTGTGCCATATGATAAAGAGCTGCCTGTGCGTTGGCTACTACAGTAGTAGTTGAACTGCAGGCTGAGGTTTTTCAATGATGTGAATAACACAATATAAGATATTCATCAAGGTTATAAAGTGTTCATAATGTGTTGAATTGTTAACCAAATCTGCAAATATATATATTTTTATTGATGTGTCCACTTAGTTCATTGATGCAGCTTATATGTTTGTATTTATATAAAGGTTGTTCCCCACCAAATATGCAGACTGGACTTTTTACTAACTTGGTCTTTGAGGTCAACAGCAGTGCTTCATTGGCAAAGTGGTACATGGAGTGATGTTGAAACCTTTTAACTCCAGCAGTTTTTCCAGTGGAGACATTGAAAGAACATCCCAATATGGCATTTTTCTAACTACAGCAAAGTAAGAAGGACACGCCTTGGTTTGTTAGCAGGCCAAATGTTCCTGTAAAAACACTACCTCCCCCCTAAGGAAGTACATTTTTCTGGTAAGGGCAGTTTCAGGAACACAATGTATTACAGTACAGGCTGGGCTGCATGTCAACCTGTGTAGGCATTCATTACTAGTTCAACAAATTCACCCCCCTTCCCCTTTCCTAACTCCCACACAAATCTCTAGTTTTCAGTGAGGAAATGGCTGACCAATCTGCTAAGCTTTTCACGTTTGTGTAACAGGTATGGTAAATTCTGAACAAAAAGTTTCTGGAACCATTTCTGGGTATAAGTGAGTTCTGCACAACTATATAAGGTGCATGATATGATGTGATCCATTTTAAAATATTTATTATTGTGACCAAACATTGGTTCCCTCTTACGTAAAAGTATTTTTTTTATCTTTAAGGTAGCTAACAATTGCACTGGGGTTAATCAAAAGGACACTGAGTAGTATTAACAATTTATTAAATTAAGAATTTTGCTGTATGTTATTACTGTAAAGTACATAATATTTACAAACTGATGTGGCTTACCATAATGTACTGTTTTATATGCATTTAGAATTGTCCACTTTTTAAAAGATGTAAGACGTCTGCATTTCACTGGCACTCTTCTAGAAGCCTCCTCTGACACCCTCCTCATCATCCACTCGAGTCAAAGGCAAAAGGTGTGGAAACACAGAGTGTATATACAGTAGAAATAGTTACGGGAATGCAGGTAATACGGCAGTTGCAATGCAAAATAAAAATATAACACAATCTGCACCAAAGCCAATGAACAAAAAGTAAGATATTTAATGAGAACGTTCTTGTGGGAAAGAGAGGAATGCTAATCTGAAAAGTTACACTCCACACACTTCTCATTAAGGACGTCTGTATGGTCGGAACATTGTGAGCCAGTTAGTTCCATGGAAATCTTCAAAGCAAGAAACAACTTTAACTCTTCATGGTGTAATTTTCCTCTACAATCTTCTCTTAGCTTTGAAAGAAAAATTTTGGAAACATGATGAACTGATGAAGTTAAAATAGAACTTTTTGGCAGAGCAGAAGTAATGAGCAGAAGTATGTTTAGAGTAAAACCTAGGAAGAATTTCATGAAAAGAACACCTCTCCAACTGTTAAGCATAAGGGTGGGTCAGTCACGCTTTGGGGTTGTGTTGCAGCCAGTGACATGGGAAACATTTTGCATGTAGAGGGAAGAGTGGATTCAATTAAATACCAGCAAGTTCTGGAAGCAGACCTCACATAATGTTTTTTAAAAAGCCTTCTTAAACAGGATAATGATCCTAAACACACCTCAAAATCCACAATGGACTACCTGAAGAGGCACAAACTAAAAGTTTTGGCATGGTCCTTACAGTCCCCCAACCTAAATGTCATCAAAAATTTGTGGTCAGACCTCAAAAGAGCAATGCATGTTAGATGGCTCAAGAATCTCAGAGAAGCAGAAAGCTTTTGCAACAAAGAATGGATGAAAATCCCCCAAATAACAATTGTACTGTGATATTTGCCATAGTCGGCAGTACTAAGTACTGACCATGAAGAGTGCCCAAACTTTTGCTTTAGGTCCATCCATCCATCAATCATCTACCACTTATCCAGGGCCGGGTTGTGGGGGCAGCAGTCTAAGCAGAGATGCCCAGACTTCCCTCTCCCCAGACACCTCCTCCAGCTCTTCCGGGAGAACACCAAGGCGTTCCCAGGCCAGGCGGGAGAACCAGGACATGTTGGGTCCTTTGACTTTTTTTTTTAATTTTGAAACTAAAAGATGGAAATAAAAAGGAATCTTTCTTAAGATACTAAAGAAGTGTCATTAACTTTATGCCTTCCAGTTAATCTTTTACTCACCTACTCACATAACAAAAATTTAGACCAGGGATGCCCAAACTTTTGCATTCCACTGTACACAGACGTCCCTCCATTGTGCAGTTGTTTGATTAGAATTCCTGTAAATCTAACTATGACCTCAACTGAAACCACAAAATACAATAACCAGACTGTGTAACACACACTCTCTCTCTCTCTCTCTCTCTCTCTCTCTCTCTCTCTCTCTCTCTTTTGATTGCCCACATAATGTAAAGAAAACAGTGAAGAAAAAAAGATCTAATCTAAGGTCGCAATGTTGGTGCAAAGAAGATAAAAATTTTAGTTTTACTTTAACCTAATAACTTTTTTAATCTAATACAATACACTTCTTCTAAGTTCTTAGTGTACTGTAGTCTACTGTTTTGAACACTTGCACACATTTCTAATTTCTTATACAATTTTAGAAACATCCTCCTTTGTTCTTACTTTTAGTTGTAACCCATCTGTACAATCTTTGGCTACTGTAACAATGGAATTTGACCTTGGGGATTAATGAAGTATCATATTGTAGCGGCGTTGGCTAGCCATGAAACAGACGCAGAAGTGCGATTGCCAAGCTTTTTATTAACCTGTCCTGACAAGGACAATTGGGGCAGATCGCAATAAGGACAATCACCCACACATACATTCACACCATGGATTTGGGGCAAAGGGTCTACACTCATACGCCCAAACACATTCAGGGAGGAACATAAATAAATTACAAGGTTTGCCGGGAAGGTGCACAATCGCCCTTCCCGGGTGCCAACCATTGGTCACGGCACCGACGTTACACAGCCTCCTCTTCAGCAGTCGACCATGCTGGCGACTCACGCACCCACCACGCCACCCTTGTCCATGACATTGTCCAGCAGGCGTGGTGGACAACGCTGCTACTCGCGTAGTTCCGCCTTGGTGCAGGCAGCCCTGTATTGGGGGTTTTGGGGAGGACCTTGGGAGCATTGGTATGGGCCGTTCTTGCAGTGCCGCCCGCCAACGGACCTGTTTGAAGCCTGCCTCTGTGCTGCAACAGGCTCCTCTCCCGCGCTCTCTGCCTCCACTTGTGCTGTAACAGGCTCTTTTCCCGCACTTTCTGCCTGCCCCTCCAGGTGCCGACACTGTGCCTGTGTCTCCTGCTGTGGCTGCAGTGAAGCAGTGTTCGCAAAGCGGTGCTGCCTGCCCACCCGCGCCCTCCTCCTGCGTTTGGGGTTCTCTCCTGCAGGCGGGTCAGCAGCGTTGGACTCAGCAGGGGACTTCATGGCACGGCCAGTGGGGTGTTTCCGGTGCTGATGTGCAGAGGCGGTGGACAGGGGGATGATGGTGTTCCCCAGGCACAGTGTGTGCCTCTGTAGATCTAGGATGGCACGGTTCTTGACGAGGAGGTCCATCCCAATGATACACTCGTCCCGAATGGGGGCTATCCAGAACTCGTGCATGATGGATGCTCCTCCCAGCAGCACACGCATGCACCTGCGCCTGACCATGGTCATCGTCTCTCCCATCACCCAGCACAGGTGGGCCTGGGGTTGTCCCTCGGAGTCCAGGGGTGTGTCTCCGGTCTCCAGGAGCAAGCCTGGTCTGATGAGGGTGACCGTGGCACCGTTTTCGATGAGGGCGCGGCAGCGGATGCCTTCAATGCTGCAGCGCAGGGACAGGCTGAGCAAATCCCCCAGTCGACCCACTTCGGAGGGGGGTTCTTCGCTGCCGGCCCCTCTCTCGTTCCCCGACTGCGCTGGGAATGGGGCTCTACACACGGGCGCCTTGTGTCCCCAGTTTTGGCAGTACTAGCAGAGCGGTCCTCTGTCCCCCCTCCTCTCGCTCTCACCTGCGCTCTCTGTCCCGTGCTGCAGCTGGCGTACCTGCTCATCCTCGCCGTTTTCCCCCTCCTCTTCTGCTGTGCACACAGAGGCCGTGGGTTCGGGGCGAGGCGTGAGAACTGCCTCAATCCTCTCTGCCTCTGCGAGGGCATGGTCTACACTGCACGGGGAGAGAAGGCGGACTTCTTCCTGCAGGTGCTCAGGAAGCAGCGCCGCTAGGAATGCCTGTAGTGGCAGGTCTTCCTGCACGTCCACAGTGAAGGCGGGCTATGCTTGCCTGGTTAGCGTGTTAATGTCCGCAGCCAGGACCCCCAAGCTCTTTCCCTCCTGCCGCTTCCGGGCGTTAAACAGTTGACAGGTGCTCTGCTCATCTTTCCTGTCCCTGAAGCTGCAGCACAGCACTGCCTTCAGGTCCCCCAGGCTGCGTCTGGAGTCGGCTTCTAGATCCAAGAGTACCTGAAGCACCTTCCCCTCCAAGGCGAGGCCGAGGTGGACCACTACGGTCTCTTCGGTCCAGCTGGAGCTCGTAGCCACGTCTAACAGCAGGACCTCGTATGGCTCCCAAGGCTGCTCTCCATTGTATCTGGGGATACGCTTGAGTGGCACTGGCGTGTCTGCGGCAGCTCTCTGTTCCGAGCGGCACCCCTCAGGATCCCTGGGTGCGCTCTCGTCCTCTGCTGTGCTCAGCCAGCGCTGTGGTGTGTTCCGTGCTGCTTTGCTCGGCGCGCATCTCTCGTTGGGGCTTGCGATCCCGCTTGGCACTCTCAGCTCCTCCCTCATGGCTAGCCCATGGAGTTCTTCTTCGATACCTTGTGTATTGATCCCATTTTTGACACCATTGTAGTGGCGTTGGCTAGCCAGACACGGAAGTACGATTGCCAGGCTTTTTATTAACGTCTCCTGACAAGGACAATTGGGGCAGATCGCAATAAGGACAATCACCCACACACACATTCACACCAGGGATTTGGGGCAAAGGGTCTACACTCATATGCCCAAACACATTCAGGGTGGAACATAACTAAATTACAAGGCATAATTCCCCGTCCTGGCTGGTGACTATTGGTCCTTCGTGGTATAGATTCAACAAGGTGTTGGAAACATTCCTCAGAGATTTTGGTCCATATTGACATGATAGCATCACGCAGTTGCTG
>JABJVR010000077.1:2518020-2544687 GCA_025773905.1 Chitala chitala
TTTCGTCCACACAACTGCCGCTCACTGGATATTTTCTCTTTTTCGGACCATTCTCTGTAAACCCTAGAGATGGTTGTCTGATGCTCAGTTTGAACTTCAGCAAGTCGTCTTCACCACATCTAGATGCCTAAATGCATTGAGTTGCTGCCATGGTGTATCAAATAAAGTGGCCGGTGAGTATATATATATGTGTGTGTGTGTGTGTGCGTGTATGTGTGTGTGTATATATATATATATATATATAATCTATCTATCTATCTACCATCATCATCATCATCATCATCAATCTAATCATCACCGTCTACTGTAGTTAAGAGTGAAATTGCAGCGACGTGCAATTTGGAAGACCTCTTGTGGTGAAAGTTAGTATAGTAGAACCATCACCTTATTTGTTTCAAAAATTATTCTAAGGTCCAAATTCTAAAGTTTAACCTTTATTTTTGTGCGTGATAAATACTCATATTGCAGTCGACTATTTTCAGTGTTTTATGTCAATAACGGCAAGGAAAGGGAAAAAAACTGCTGCGCTTTCTCCATCTCATTTCTGGAGTAAACGAAAACGACAAAAACGAAGGGAAGAACGTTATGGCTGGGAGCACAGTAAAACCAAAAGCGAGATATAAAGAATATACGCAATTTAAATGTGCAATCAGGTTTCAATAAGTACAAAACATGAAGAAATGCCAACACCAACCTCTCCTAGCCTACACCCTCCTAGTATACACTTGTGAAATGTGTTGCAGAATACGCCCGCAGTCTTTAAAAAAAGAGGAAGTATATAAAAATAGAAAATGAATCACTGTCCACATTTTCTATTTTACAGCAACCAGTGTTAAAGAATCAAACTGCAAAACATCTTAACACCTTCACGGTATAATAGCCAACTCTGCTAATAGAAATGCTGATGCGTTGCTTCAGTAGCAAAGTATGAAAAAAGTTCTTAATATTGAAACCAGAATATGATTACCACAAAGGCGAATTAAAGAATGTGTAAAAATGTATACCATTTTGTGGTTAGCCTAAGAAATAATCTTACTATCAACCTAATATACTATATATACTCTAATTTGTAAAGCCTACCATTCTACTCAAATGTGTACAAATATCCAAAGGAAAAAGTAAATAAATCACACTCGCAATGCTAATTAGCCATAGTATCCATTTTTATTTAATCTTCAACATATCAATATTCAAGTAAATATTTCAGTAAAAAGGTGCTTGTAAAGATTGTTTTAAAAAATGTTAAATATTACATTTAAAATTAACTAATTTAAACGTGTTATGTACAATATTTCATATAATTCATATTGTAATAAATACAAGTTCTACAAAGATTATGTACAATCAATACAGAAAATGAAAAGGCATGCTTAAAGCGCAACCTGAATTCCAGTTAAAAAGCTATACAAAATAGTGTACACTCAGAACTCAGCATATGAAGCAATCTGGAAATCAGCATATATTAGTGTGTAATGAACCGTGTGATACCATAATAATTTCATTTAATACCTTAATAAATAACGACTCAAGTTACAAATGAGTACTACAAACGTCTCCATCACCTACACACAAGATGTCATTTTTCATCCCATTGTAAAATCGAGTTAACCTTCTAGAGTCTAATTTTGATGCTACACTACGCATAATATTTACACTGCCAGTTTGAAAACACATATTGTACGCCCATGTTCTGAAACTGGGTAAACGCGAAACGAATATTAATCTCCACAACAACTACTTTATATACATAAACTGAGATTTCAATGCAAAATGATACCTTCTTTCATGCAAGTCTTTGCAAAAACGAAAACAATGCGTTCAAATATCAAACAAGCAAAAGTTAGCCCTGTGTATGTTGAGGGTGAAATGTTAAGTCCGATTGTAAATGACGCTCTAAAAGTTGCACTACGTGAGCAGAACGTGCGGCACGCGCCACGTCCAGGGCACTCTCCCCTTTCGCATCGCGGTGCCCCAGATTGGAGAGCGGCGCGAGAAACTCTATCACGTCGCAGTGGCCTTCTCGGATAGCGATGTGGATAGGCAGGGCTCCCCTCTGATCGGGCAAATTGACTGACGCTCCAAATTGCACCAGCGTACGAAGAGTGTCCAGAAAGCCTGTCCGGGCTGCGTCGTGAGCCGGCGTCACCCCTTGGCGGTCTTGCACATTGGCGTTAGCTCCGTGCTCAAGCAAAAGGCTAGCGATGGTCGTACTGCCCATCATCATTACCTGGGAAAGACGGACAAAAAGTTGTTTTATTCCAGGTTCCCACTTAATTTATTGTGAGTATACTTTGTATATTTGACATTTATCACTTCGTTTTAATTCATTAGATATCATATCATAGTTTCGCAGTTATAAAATGCTGCCGTGTCGATATTTCTAAAACTGAACGAAGTGAAGAAACACTGTATCGAAACGTTACTCAATAACACCCAGGCTCGGTTTTCTACCAAAGTTAATGTATTTTTGAAAGTGTTATATGTTACGAAGTAATTTTAATTATGCGCCAATTACAACATAGTAAATATACACCTCAAAAGCTACGGGTTCGAATCGTTCCCGGAACTATTTGGAGTTTCTGTGGTCTCTCGGGTGCCTGTCGGAGTTCTCTGGTCCCATCCCAGAGAGTACACATACACAGCTCTGAGCGTCCACGGGCTGGACTGGCGCCTGACCCACGGTGTACCCTGCCTGCATTGCACCGCGTCTTGGCTATGATAGACCCCCCCCTCCCGAAACTCACAATAATAATGAAAGCTGAAAATCAATAAACGAACGAATTTTATTTACGCTCTGCGTATGTACTCCAATATAATACGCACTTCAGAATGTGAAAACTTCAGCCAATGACCCAGAATAAATACATACGATTAAATGAGCATTCCAGTTTCCAGTTGACGACCAGTCTCTACCAGTCAGAGGATTATATTTTCAAGAAGGTAGAAGAAAACGCCTGAATATACCTGCAGAGCCGTCTTGTCGAATTCATTCACAGTGTCCGGGTGTACCCGATGTTCTTCCAGCAATTTGCGCACTTCTGCTAAGTTTCCCCGGGCAGCGGCGGCAGTCAGATTTTTGCCGGCAGTCACTTCACTAAGCACCATAGTTATGAAACCTTTCCTTTTCACAAAAATTTTAATCATTTAGGTTATTAACAAGTCACTGTTAATATTTGACGTAATTGTCAAAGTAAATTAAAATAAATACAAGTCGCCTTCCGTTGGTAGCAACTCATAATGTATAATTTAAAGCGGTAACATATCAATGAACTAAAATAAGGAAATTTAACTAGCCAGGAAACTAATAGCAGCATAATTTGTGTCTTACCACGTATGCAGTCCGCTGATTTTTCAACCGTTACTTGCCGTCCCGTTTATATTTTATAACCAAAGCAAAAATTTAAATAAGTCATAACAAAATATATTGTTTTTTAAACTGATATGAGGACTTTAATTTGCGCGCTGACATCCAAACTATTATTTCGCCCACTGAGCGTTCCACAAAACTCGTAGTAACTTCTCACCCAATCACAGGCCGGAGCAAAGAGACGGAGGCACCATATTTGGTAAAATGGGTGAGGTTAATTCGTCGTTGCTACAGTATCACCGTGGTAACTCAAATATTAACCAATAAAAACGCTGTGGACGAAGGCGGGCTAATCGAGCACGTATCCGGTATGCAGAGAAATTCATTCATGATCTGTGAATGAGTTAAAACATTAGTAAATTAAATAGCAAAAAGTCGGGTGTATATCACCATCGACAGTTAAACCGCACAATCAAAACCTTCTAACGGCTAACTTTTTTGGGTTGATTCTATGATAATCTAATTATGTTAAAATACATTAACAAATATTGAGATTAACAATAGCTGCCTGACTGAACTCTGAAATGGGTAGGCATGGCATCCCTTAAACATACCTTCATACTTAATATGAATAAAAAGTCAAGATACACTTTAAATGCAAGGCTTTTACTGCTTAACACACAGCACCCATTTTCCTTATGAGCATTTTTGGATCCACTGTAGTACATGCAAAACCACAGACTCTTCAACAGCCATAAAAAGTATTGCCACTAAAACAACTACATTTGTGTGATACAGGATTCATTTTTGTTACACTGTGAACAATAAAACCAAGAGTGCACAATCAATTTAGGTTAAATATATAGTTTTAAAATATGACAATTAAAACAAACTACCAAATTAAATCTGGGCTGTCCACCCTTAAATGTTTCACCATAGTAACCCAGATTTAGGGAACAAAAAATATATAATTTAAACAACTTTATCGTTAAGATTCATCAAACTTTATTTACAAAGTCGTTCAATTCCACAAGTGTTGTCCTCCTTGAAATGTACAGGTATTCCTATGTTTCACTTGATGTTTATCTTAGTGATCCTCTTGATCATGGGTGTTGCAACGGACGACAAGTGAGGGGTAGGTGAGTCTATGAATTGGTACGCAACTGATAATCTGAGTGACAGAAAACATAAAAAGGGATTGAATAGGTTTAAAGTCTTAAGGTACCAAATATTTGGAGATTAGTAAGGGAAATGTTTACTACCACTGATTTACATGTTCACACAGTGACTCTTACACAGCATCTTTAATGGCCTTTTTTTTTCTAGTTGATGCAAACGCATGCAAAACAAAGCCATACCTCCACTCTGCGTAATGTATCTGACCCAGGGAAGGGCCTGGTATCCACTTTTCTCAATGATTTTCATGTACCGCACCTTAGCACGTAAACAAAGACGAACAACTCAGAAATTCTGTTTGTTCGGTAAAATGCTATTAACTGCCAACTAGCTCACTTATTCTAGGGCTGAGGATAAGAAACTGTTAGAGAAACCAGATTTATCATCTTTGCAAAAATAAAAATTACAGCTGGCACTGTTAAGTTCAACAAACTGTTTTCATAATGCAAAATACAATACCAAATTAATTTCATGCACTTTGATGTTTCCAGTTCTGTGCAAACAGAATGCTCTTACATGCTATTCAGTTCAGCATATTTATCCTGGTCGTGGCTGAAAACCTTGTCATCGCTTGCTTTCCCCAGCTCTCTAATTACAAAGAACACAATACAGCATACGCACCTGTATTCCTGAGACAGTAAAATAAGGGATTTCGAAGCTGACTGTGATTGGAGGCTTGCCCTCTGCTTCATCATTTTCCACACTGGGAAGCCCAAAGTGAGCTCGCATCAGAAACTCCTTTCCTCCCTGGGAAGGAAAAAAAAAAAATGGTGTTGTTGGTTATCTATTTAGTATATGGTCCATATGTGCTACGTTTTATTGATATTTTGCACTCCTAAAAAACACCTGCACTTGAGAAGCATTTACTCAGTGCAATGCAATTTAACTCTGCATTTTCAAATCAAATGTCTTTTTCTATAAAGGTATAAATTTTTCTATAAAATTAATGATTATATTACCACAAAGTGCCAGAATATTGCTCACTTTGGATATACAGATGGTCCCCAAGTCACAGTCGTTCGACTTACTGTCATCATAAGATTGAAGATTGTAATACGACAAAATTGTAAAAATATTTAAAATTTCACATGGAAGACAAAGGTAACAGCGTATTCGATACGATACATTGGGACGCTGCCGGGAGGTACGCATCTCCCACCTTGTGATATGCCTTACTCTTGCCAACATCGACAGAGTTCAGTTGTCTTGGTGTTAGAGCACATATTTTTTCTGTGTTTTGGGTGTTTTGGCCATGTCTCGACATACTATATTTTCAAGTTACAATGGTGTCATCGGAATGCCTCTCCATTGTAAGTCAGGGACTACCTGTATTCTGCCTTGTGGCATTCCCACACACTTACTGGGAATGACTTTATGGTCCACACCACCATATTCTTCTCTGGGACATACTTAGCATGTCCAGTACTCGTTTTGAACTTGGGAGAGTCAGCATCACTAGGGACTGGTACTTTGACTTCCACATTATTTGCCACTGATTGTTTTTTGAATTGACCCTTTGCCTGCAGAGGAATAGTGGAAAAAAACAGTACAACAATAAGCTTTGTGGAGACTCGTGTACTTTGTCATTAACACAAGCCATAAGATCTCAGAGCCAATTTTAACTCAAGTACAGATAAAATTGGAACAATTCAGGTGTAACAAAAATAAAAATCAACTAGGGTAAAAAAAAAATAAATAAATAAACCATTAACTGTTCACCCCCAAAGTCCAGACCTGCATGAATATTAATCCCTACCTTCACCATGATCTCTACTCGACTATGAGAGAATTTCTCAATAACAGATTCAATCCAAATGAGTGGTTTGACCTAAAGAAAAGCAGGAAAGACCTGTAAATTATCTTAAAATTGTTGAATAATATAGCTCATTGGCAGTATGAGCAAGAACAGATGAGAAAACAGGAGATGCCTCACATGTGTGTTGATTCGGTAGGACATGAGCTCAGATTCACCATCTGGGGGGATGAAGGAGATGGTACGATCATTCTCAAAACGGGAGAGACGTACGCATTGGTGGAACTTCACATCTTCCATCACCACTGACTTCCCCTTATCCCCTGAAACCATAAAAGCATAAATACACAGTTAAAAATTACAATGCATACACAACACCTATAATCTTCAATACTTGAAAAATCAATTGAGGAAACTATATACAAGAGTGAAAGAAGAAACTGGGAGACATGGATGCTTACGGCCTGTGAGGGCAAACAGTGCACGGTCATTGAGGCCCAAGCGCAGCTCAGGCATCCCAGATAGCATTGTCTTCAGCTTAATACTTCCCACAATGTCACTGCTCATCACGCTACCATTTGCATTCACCTGCCCAAAAAACATCTTGTGTTTTAATGACACATGCACTAAATGATACACAAATACTCATCTACGTGACAACAAACATTTTATATAATGCAAGTGACTCACCAACACATTGATTGACTCAATTACATCAATGAAAACTTCATTCTTTTTGTACTTAATTCCCTCAGATCTCCAGGACACAGCATTGGTGACCGTGGTTGGCACTTTGGACTTAGCCACTTCTAGTTTATTGCCCTCCTGAGTAATGTATCTAAAATATGAATAGAGAGTATATAGTATGAATTTCTGCATTTGTCTGTGCAGTATTGTTGGCACATACATATGTATATGCATCATATATAGTATGAATATATATGTGTATGAAATACATTGTGTCTTACTCTTGCAGGATCTTGCTGTCAGTGGTCTGAGGAAAGCCAAAATCCATGAGCTCATCCAGAAGCTCATACACAACCACAAAATTGTCCTGAATGCTTTCTTCCTCCAGCTCCTTGAAATACTCAGTGAAAACCTGCATACAAAAACACAATAGGGATTAAAAAAGGATCGGACCTTGAAGGAGCCACTTACCCTAATTTATAAAAACCTGACTGATGTCAATTCATTAAAAAAGATGACAAAAACCAGTTCCATAAAAAAAGCAAAATGACATGTTACACATAGCTCCACCCATGCAGTCTTCTGATCCATTATAACAGCTCATGTGCACCTCCAAGTGTCAATACTTTCAACATATCCATCACTGACCAAACCTAATCAGCAAGTGTAGTTATTTACCTGTAAAGACCTGGGAATACCAAAGCACATTAAACGTTCTGGAATGCCTGAAGCATAAAATCCAGTTAATAAAGTTCAACTTTATTAAATGTATCATGTTACGTAATCCAACAATGTTTTAGGTTTTTTTTTCCTGTTATTTTTTGGCAACATTATGCCCTGTCTGCAAGATACAAAACTCACCTCCACTAGTTTGTACAAGAAGGTGTAGACCAGGGCTGCATTTGAGTTCTTATTGGTAGTAGCTACCACTGCACTGTAGTTAAGTCAACATGTCATCATTTATACACAAATCCACCATCTCTTTTAACCAAAGCCAGTTTTCAGTGTTTTTCTTACAACTACCTCCAAGCAAAACAGGTTTGGTATAGCTGCCAGTGCTTCTAAATACAGTTGACACCATTGTGCTCCTGTAAAAGACTGTAGACTACCGTTACCTTCTTTTATGGCAAGGGAATAATTCAATGGTTTTGAAAGTCAACTTTGGACAAGGAATTTAGGAGTATACCACTTGTTAAATATGTTGAGTTATGTAATGATGTTTTGAAAGGGCAATCTTAAAAACAAACCAAGTATTAGACAAGTATGCCTTATGGCAGGTATGACTGTAGTGTTCTGAAAACATGTATCAGTGCTTCACACATCATTATAGAAAGGATACAATAAAGGTTGCTATGTTTGATCCACAGAAAATGCACGTTTCCACGAGCTATGACAGGACTAACAAGCCCTTCTTCTTCTTGTTGCACGACCAGGGGCAGGAAGTGGTCTATCTCTGCCATATCCACGTCTCCCTTGTAGTTGCGACATATTAACACCTGACCAACAGAATAAGATATTGTACACATTTACTATTAAATGCTATTATACTGTTATACTTTATCCTGAGAGTCCTTGGATTACCCTGGGAGAGAATATCTGCCAAATATCTACATTGCATACAAGGTTGTCAGAGTTTAAAAAGAAAATAAGGTCATACATTTATAAAGAACGACATAAAATATACTCAAACATTGGTGGGGCGCGGAAAAGTTATTTTAGAACAAGTTATAAATAAAACATTAAAACATTATTTGATGGATTGACAAAAGAAATTCTTCCATTAAATCATGTAGTCATCAGCACCGCTCTATGGTATAGATGGTATCATATTTGCACACCTTAAGGGAAGCTTTTGGCTCTTATTTGTTATACCTGTTCGGCACAATTTCTTCCGGAAGTAACTTGGAAAAAACGGCGAAAGATTAATTAAAATGCCACATAATTTTGCGCTTTAAGGACAAGAAGTGCACATATAAAGAGTCTGCGTTATAAAGTGAAAATCAGAGGGTACATAAATGGTCTAGCTAATATGAACATTTAACTTTTTTAAGTCACCAATTCGTTCAGCGTTTGCCTACCAACTTTTCTAGGTCGGCGAGAGCTTTCGTTACCTTTCCTTTCAAATCCAACACGAACACCGCAGATGCAGACATGATCGACGTCGTTCAAAAATTCTTCGATATTAACACGCATGTAGTTACCATTGAACACACCCCAAAAAAACTATGTTAAGGATTACCCAAGAAACACTTAAGTTGTAGGGTTAGGTGTTGTGCAGTCATGGATCCCAAGTTTCCTTTTTCCGGAGATATTGCCTGTATGTCGACGTCACCGGCATCCAGGTGAAACATTTACACCACCTTGACTCAGCCTGCGACAGTGTGACTGGAGGGTAGGGGAAGTTCAACACGTTATGTAGTGCATTTAAAGTAGGAGTGAAGCGAGCGACTATTCCGATTTTTTCATTTCGAGTTATACTACTGTACCTTTTATAAGTAATGGACATAATGAAAGCCGTCGTTTCAACAACACCAACACAACCGCACTTTTTCATAATCGCCAGCTGTTATCTGGACATTATCACATTCGAAAATTTCTGCGTTAAATATTTATTTATATTTTGTGGAAATAACAAGTACGTATTTACAATGAACATTAAATTGTTTAAAATGGCACAATAAAGACCTGCGTTTATTTCACTACGTATACAGTACTTAACACAGTTGGGAGGCCTTCCGAAACAAAAACTCAGCTTGAATGCAAACTCATCAACTGCGCTGGGCGATGTCGACTAATTTGTGTGTCTGGGTCTAAAATACGAACAAACTATTTTTCATTTCCCAAATGATCCCCAAATAGTAATGATACAACGTTAATAGCTGATTATGTATACCACCTGGCAAAAATTATGGAATCACCACTCTTAGAGGATGTTCGTTCAATTGTACAATTGTGTAGAAAAATAACTAATCATCGACATGCCACGAAACTATTTTTATTTAACATTCCAACCTTCTGGCTTTAAGAAACACAAAAAAATATATATAAAAGAAAGAAAACTGTAGTCAATTGCATTTTTTTCCAGATCAAAAAGAGGAAAAAGAAATATTGAATATGTAAAAATTAAATTTTGATCTGCTCCCGGACTAGCGATTTGTCATACAATATTTTCCATCAATAACGAGAAATTGCACCATGTGCCTAGCCACGCTCTGTCTGTTGCAATCTCGGGCTGTGAGCGAACTCTTAACAACGTATCATATAATGTTTAAAACTTGTATTCATTTACTTTTTCATTACTTAACATTTTTAAATACCCATACCCTTAATAAACATAACATTATAGCGACCGCGGCAGGTGGTCGGGTGCAGTGATGGTGATGTCACCACCAGGAGTAGAAGACAAGAGACTGATTAGCTCTCAGAGCTAGAGGCTTGAGTCTTTGGCTCAGCAGACTAATGCTCCTGTGTTGATGCGGGTGATCCGGGTTTGAAACCCGCCTGCTCCCTTGGTTTGTTACACTATTATATATACCTCAGTCAGACTTGCTGCTAAGGAGATAATGTGCATATTCCTAGCATCAGCAGTGCTGTAATGTAAATAGCTCTATTGTACTGTCCCACTGTGTACCTGCTTGTTAACCCATGTCATAAGCTTCCTCTACTACCCTGCCATCTGATAGTTGGATTAGGAGTGTAACTAATAGGAAAAGGAAGGAAAAGGACCCCAACAAGAGGAAGACCTGGAGGGAAGCTGCTTGGCTGCTGGGTACCCCCAATCCCGCAGTGATGGTTTAGGAGGCCCTGTTTGATCTCCTCTCCCCGAAGGTAAGACGTGTGAGTTTGACAAGTTCAGGGGCCTCCGGTCCTTTCTAGGGACTATGTTGGACCCCTTGTGTCCCCAAACAGTGATGACTACTTGTTTGAGGTGGGGGCCATTTTGGGGATCAGCGGCGAGGGAGATCCAGGGTTTCCTTTGTTGTAGGGTTTCAGTGTTTTAACCCTCTTTAAACTTTTAACGTTTGTGCTCCAATGGCGGATTTTAAGGTTTTAACTGTTAACATCAGGGGGTTGAGGAATCCTCTCAAAAGGGCTGTGGTCTTTAAGGTCTTGGCATCCTCTCCCTTCTGTGTTTGCTGTTTGCAGGAAGCCCACCGGAGGCATGAGAGGGACACTGAACTCTTCTTGCAGTCTTGGAAGAGGGCTGAGTCCCACTGCAGAGAGGTGGCATCCACTCAACAGGCATTGACATATTGTTTGGTGACAGAGTCTTTGAAAGCATAACTGCCTTCACTGCTGTGCAGGGACGGGCACTGGGGAGTGCATGCCACCTGGAGAGGACAGCACATCCGTGTGATGTGTGTTTACACTCTGGTGGAGGCTTTGTTCTGTGTCACCTTTTTTGAGGATTGTCCCAGTTTTGTCACTAACAGACATTTCAATTTTAGCAAGTGACTTTAACATTTTTTTGGAAGGGGGGGTTGGGATGTCAACACTAAACATTTACATAAACACGACGCTGTTTCGTCCACAAAATACGTAGAGCACTTCTGTTTGAGCATGTGTTCGTTGGGTGTCAGGTGTTTTTGTGGGGTGTGTCCATTAATGCTGCACAGGTTTTAGATCATTGTGAGTTTTAAAGCCTGATTTTAGCCGTTTAGGGTATCGAATTGCCAGTAATGGGGAGCATAGAACAGAAGTGAAGAAGAGAGTACAGGCAGGATGGAGTGGGTGGAGAACTGTGTCAGGAGTGATCTACAGTAGAAGGGTAACTGCAAGAGTGAAAGATAGGATTACAGGACGGTAGTGAGACCAGCTATCTTGTATGGGCTGGAGACAGTGGCACTGACAAAGACAGGATGCAGAGTTGGCGGTAGCAGAGCTGAAGATGCTGAGGTTTTTATTGGAAGTGACGAGATTGGACAGGATTAAAAACGAGCATATTAGGGGGATAGAACAAGTAGGATGGTTCGGAGACAAAATGAGACAGGCGAGACTTAGATGGTTTGGACATGAGTATGTCAGGAAAAGAATGCTGAAGATGGAGCTGCCAGACAGTAGGAGAAGAAGAAGGCCAAAGAGGAGGTTCATGGATGTGCTGAGGGAGGACATGAGAGAGGTTGGGGAGACAGAAGAACCTGCAGAGAACAGGTTGGTATAGAAAAGGATGATCTGCTGTGGCGACCCCTAGAGGGAGCAGCTGAAAGAGGAAGAAGAAGATACAGTGGATAAGAGTAATGATGTTTTGGCTTGAAAAATGTAAAGCTACTACTGGACCAGGTGTCCTTTCTGGAGCTGAAGGTAAATGGAGAATCTTAAAACAATACAGCAATTTACAAACATATTTAATGAAGTTAAAACTGTTCTGTCACATTTAAGATATTTTCTGATGCGGTTAATGATATATGCAGGTAATAAATCAACATGATTTCTGTTTGCATGCAAAAATCTATGAATATGGAGTTCTTGTCACTGGAGATTTTATTTATTTTACTCTCATTGCTGTCTTTAGTAGGGGGAGAGTGTTTGCTGCCTTGTGTCCTAAGCTAACTGGTGTAGGCTATGTTCCTTTAATTTTTTTGAGCAGTGTATATGGTCCATTTATGCACTGTATTGACCTAATAAGAATAAATGGTAGCAATTTCTGTCTGTTTCCATATATCCAATGTGTTTCCCAGTTATCTAGACATCTAGAAGAACATATTCTACATCAGCATACACTTTGTTTTGGTCATGTTTGTGTAGTTTTTCCTGCTTTCCCTAACTGCAGGAGTCAGGCTGGTCATTGGCACTTGGTCTATTATAGACAAGATGAAAGATAAAAACAGCCCATGCATTGCCGAACTGTACTGGTGAGACACTCAACACAGAAAGTGTGCTGAGTCAAAGGAGAGTCAATATTGCCACAAAAAATATGTGCAAATGTCCATCACTTCCTACATTCAGTCAGGTCCAGAAGTATTTGGACAATGAGAGTTTTTATGATTTTACTTTTATAGGAAATTGATCACTGGTGAGTGTCAGAGCTTTGAACTGGATATGGGCAGTCACAGGGAGCCAGTGAATTAAATTTTTTTTTTTATTAATGTGAGTTTTCTGCAAAATCGTATTAGATAAGTTACAGGCACAGTTAACATTTACAGTAGTAATCATTGACATTATTAAATCAAAATGGCATTTATAGCAGAGGTACACCGATTACTCTGGATGTAACATTCTTCTTGTGTCCCAATCGACAGTAAAATCAAATAATTTAGACAAAGTTCAACAAGGAAAAACTACAGGAAAGAACATTTTTAAATAACACTTTTTATACACATCTGGAATTAAATTTATAGTCATTTCATGTACAAAAAATGTAAAATGTATTTACAGTTATATACACGTATACACATATGTACACATTTACAATTTACATTTATATTATTACAAAAAGAAAAAAAGCATAAAGGCAGAAACTGCACTTGTTTTCAGATGTGATGTGAGGGAAACCCTTCTTCGTGATCAGAGCAGAAAGCCCCAGTGGGTAACCGAGCTCTTAGGGATTGTGTTGTAAACTCAATGAAGATCAACATTCACACATGCGAGAGACTACAAGGGTTTCTCATGTTTACCCAAACTGGGCAGGGGGTAAAAGTGAAAGAAAGAAGTTAAACATGTAATCTAGAGCTAAATAAAAGAAGGAAAATTTCTGACCCAAAGAAGGTGCTTTTGACATCTGGTTCTGTAACAGCACACACTTGTATGTTTAACAGCCTGGGTTTGTGTCAAGGTTTTTTTTTTTTCCCAAAAGGTGAAGGGGATAATAAAGTTATAAACGCAACAGCACATTTCTCTCTGTACAGTTTACTGTACTGTACAGCTGACTCACCTATAGTTATGTATTCCTCCTGCTTGTTAGTTTGTTCTTGTCATTGTCAGGCAGGGGAATGAGTTACACATAAACTGGTCTTTCTTTGTCTCTACATGGACTGGAGAAAGAAACTTAGATTTAGAAAAACCTTTAACCCTCGGATACAGAACCCCCGGGAAGTATTACAGCTGTATTTTTCACAGGGTGATGTATTTATGGTAAATAAATGTATACATAGTAATGTTCATATTGTGTAATCTACATGTAATTTACATATAGTAAATAATCTTCTGTATCTGAGGGTTAAGGACAAAATTAGTCATTGTTCAAAGTATATAGTATTCTTCTAGTTCATAGAAATTTGACAGTAATTACTGCCAGGATTAAAATATTTTAGCTGGAAAATGTTTATAAAAACTTTAAATATTCAAGGTGTTGACATTGCAAGCCTCTTACAGTTGTGTAAACACAGTTCTCACTGACATTGTTCAGTGTTCTTCTGTTGTAGGTATGATAGTGTGCTATTTTTTCCCATCCTTCATTTGAATAAGGTTACTTTAAGGTCTTCTTTTGCCCTTATGTTTTTGGTAAACTTTAAAACACGCAAGTGGCAAAAATTAAAATGGTGGAGTCATTAAAATGCTGTTTTCTTGAAAAAGTACATTAGGCATTTTGCTTTCCCATGGAGGCAAACTCTGTCATTTTCTGACTTTCACAGATTCACAAGACACTGTCATCATCTCGGTTCTTCTTGTGCTATTTGAGGTTGCAACAGAAGCCACTGTGTTGGCTTTATAAGAATGTCTAAGCAGCATGTAACACAATAACCTTTAACCTCTCCTTGATGTCATCAGTCTTCATATGGACTCACCATCTGCTGTTGGACAGAGTTCAGGGAGAAAATAAAGAGAAAATGAAAGGTGAGTTTTTCTTTTTCTCCAGCAGACATGAAATGCTCACAGCTGAACAGGCTGCATAATGGTTTAGTGTTTGTGTCAAGGTGGCTTCAGATTAAAGCCTAGGAAGGGATGTGTTTTAATGCCCCACATATAATCCCAAAGTAGTAGAAGTGACTTGCTCAAGGAAAGGCTGAAACTGTGGCTCACCGATGGGTAGACGAAGTCTTCCTCACTCTGAGCCCTACATATGTGCACCGTGTCCTCTGTAGTCTTTCGGTAGACAGGGCTGGTGAAGTTAATGCTGATGGTATTCTTTAATTTCCAGTTCCTCCACAGCAGAATCACCCCAGATACCACTAGACAAATGACAGCTGTGAGGGGAAGAAAAAAAGAGAATTCAAGGTATTCAGAAACCTTCAAATATAAGTCAGTTCACTATGGGGCTCTATCCATCTGTCAGTGCAAGTGTATTTGAGCTAACTCACCTATAGGCAACCCAATGTAAAGAGCAATGTGAGATGATGATGTTGATGATGATGATGATAACGATGATTCTGTGTCTTTTGACTCGGCAGCCAATTCATTCTGCATAGCTGAAAAAAAACATTCAATCACGGTCACATACCATCTTTGGCAGTTTCTCACACATCGCACAATAAACAAGAAAAAAAGTGGCAATAACTGTCTGCCTGCCATACCTCCCTGTGGAGTGATTATTGACTCTGTAGTCAGGTGGAGGTTCTCATTCTTTCCTTTGCGGGAACCACGAGAGGTGGACAAGGCGGCAGATGTAGTGCCAGTGGTGCTGGGGCTGGTGCTGATTTTGGCTGCAGTGGCTGTGCTAGCAGGTGACTTGTGTTTGATCCTGAATGGAGTTGTAGCTGAAGAGCTGGTCGGCTTAACAGGAGGCACTGGAGTTTTTAAAGCTGTGAAAAAATATATGCAATGTAAATAAAGAAAGAAACAAAAACAACAATTGCAACAAACAAAGGTTCTGACTTGTGTCCAGCAGCTAATGACAAGGACACCCCTAGATGTTGGAGGGGAAACACACCTGGCACACACTTTCTCATGTCTGGGCCCAGTTCAGCATTGTCTGGACAGGCACATGTGTATTTGGGGGATCGGCTGTTGATCTGGGGGGCTGGAAGGCACAAGAACTCACAGCCACCATTGGGCATGTGGCTGTCATTGCACCAATTCCTGCCTAGAAGAAAGAAGAGGAGGAATTCAAGGTGTGCAGGGATGTAATCTTGTGTTCAGCATTATTTCTACCCTTTCTCATTATGCAGAATATTATTGTATGTTTCTAAAATGTTATGTTCTTCAGAAGGTGGTTGGTTTCTTTTTCATACCACTGGGCTGCTTGAGGTTGTGGAACAGCACAATATCTTGAGGAGACACTAGGTTCTGGACCACTGTTTTGATGTCACTTCCTGTCAGTCGATTGGCACTAAAAATTGAGTTACTGTCACCATCTGTCCAGAATACTTTCTCCTAAAATAAAATAAAAATGAGTTGGGTTACTTTGTAAATCACAAGTTGTACAGAGAAATTTCCCAAACTATAGAGAAATGGTAAAATAATACTACTTTATCTGCATCATGTACCAGTACAAGCTGATGCTGATGTTGGACAGTGTCCTCCACCTGTATCAGATTCTGCTTCTGGTGCTTTGACCTACATTGGTTTGTGTTTGAGGGCATTACATAATGATACCCTAATCCTTTTCAAGGTCTTTTGAAACTGCAGCTCAGGTTTTCAGTGCCAGTCCAGCAGAGGTGTGAAACCAGACTCACCTCGAAGACTGCCAGGGAGAGAGGATGCATGAGGCTATTCTCATCAAAAATGACTGTGTGCCGGGTTCCACCATTGATGTCAATACTGGAAAGAGTGTGCATTTTCGAGTCAACCCAGTATAGCCGCTGGTCCAGCAAGTCTGAATGGAAGGTTACGTAAGACAGCATGTTAATTACAGAGCAAGTTTATGTACACACATCCATACTAATGGCGTTTTCCAAGCAATGCAGCTGTAATCTAACTCTTCAGAAAAGCAAAAAGCCAAGTCAAGCAGCATTTTCCCACTTAGTCACTTGAAGCAGACTCTCACCTAGCGTGATGCCATTAGGCCACTCAATGCCATCTGTCACCAGAGCAGTGCGGTCAGCCCCGTTCAGACCTCCTTTCTCAATCTTAGCTGGTGTTCCCCAGTCTGTCCAGTACATGAAACTGGTGGAAAGCATGTCGACAGTGAACTTTAAATGATGCAGCCTATGCAGCATACGAAAATTATAATTTTAATAATGTAGTAACCATAATAAAACCTAATCATGTACTCATATGAGAAAAAAACTGCAAAATAACTGATATTTAACCTGTTTTAGACATAAGCAAAGATTTCTCCTGTATGTAAAAGTTTGAAACCATATATTGCTAATGCTGTAGCTAGTAACAGCTTTGTCAGGGAAATCAGGGAAGGGAAACAGGTTCTCTGGCCAAACATGCGGGATGCATATGAGGCATTTGTTTGCTGCATTTAACCCATCCCACCTACTTGTGCTCTGGATCCACTGTAATGGCCCGGGGCTTCACCAAGCCCTGCTTGATCAGTGTCTTGCGTCGCAGCCCATCAGACGTCGCCACGGAGATGGTGCTGTACAAGCTGTCAGTCCAGTAAATGTTTCTGTGGACCCAGTCAACAGCAATCCCCTCTGGAGCTCCAATACCCATGGCAATCACAACGTGATGGCTAGAGGGGTTGGCGGCTGCTTCCATGTCAGTGCTGAGGAGCAAGAGAGGCCAAGTTAAAGACACAATCAGGAAAAGGACTGAAACTGTCCTGGGCCAGCTTGATGGCTACAAACAATTCAGTGTATCCTAGGCAAGGTTTAAGGGGCAACAAACCTGTAAATTTTCTTCTGAGAGAGGTCAGACCAATAAATCTTGTTGGTGGGGATCTCTGTATCCAGAGCCACCACGTTCTTCAGCTGAGGGATGAAGCGTGTGTACTCTCTCTGGTCCAACGTCATTTTCCTCACTTCGTGATGATTGGTGAAGAACAGGTAAGGTACAGTGCCTGCCAATCGAGATGGGAGGATTATTGCATTGCAGTAATATCACACACCTCAGGTTGACGCACACGTTGTCAGCTTGTATAAATGCTTAAAAATTATCCTTTATTTGCATAAAAGCATCAGCTAAGAAACAAAGCTGATTAAAAGTGAATTATGTGTCATGCACATATTCTAAGCCCCCCTGCCTCACCAGAAGTAGCTTTGCAAGTCTTGGTCGCAGGGTCAAGCATATAGCCTTCTTCACACTCGCACTTATAAGTGCCTTGCAGGTTGATGCACACCTGGTCACAGGTGTTGGTGTCAGCACACTCGTTGATGTCTGGAAAGATGATATGCAGGTCTTAGGTCACCAAATACCCACCCCCCCCAACACACTGATGATAAAAATACCACAGCCTCCTGTGACAGAGAGGCCTCACTATAACAATGTGAAGGACAACAAGCAGGCTTTACAGCTTCAAATATGTGAAAGCAAAAATCTGCCTGTTAAAATGAGTGTACCATCAACCCCAGTACAAACCTTTTATGAGAGAGCTCACCCATTTGGTAGAGTCAAAGGGTTAACCCAATCACTTACATACTGTATAAATACATGTAGTAAAGAACTAAAGGTTTTTGGTATGAACAGGATACAGGACAGAGTGCTAGGGTGGAATGCATCCTTACCTTCACACCTCCTGTTGTCCACCAGATGAAAGCCAGGAGAACACAGGCACTCATAGCCAATCTTCAGGTCATTGCAGGTGTGGGAGCATCCACCATTGTTGTTCAGGCACTCATTTGTACCTGTAGGGAAGGAGGGTGCAGCTGAAGCTGATGGCCCATCAGTTGTGTGTGTCCAAGTGTCACACACATGGCTATCTTGCCCTTTCCGTTATGTACACCAATCTCTGCTGTTACAAGCTTAAAAAGTGCCCTCCACATGATTTTTATGCTATTCCACCAGCTACAGGACTTTTCCAGACACACTCACCACACTCTTTAATGGGTTCATCAGACCAGTCCCTGCAATCCCTGATTGTGTTGCACACTTTCGTCATGCTGATGCACTCTCCACTGCGACACCTAAATCTGTCTGGGGCCTCACAGCGAGTCTCTGTGGATAGGAACCGGGAGGAAATAAGGCATTGGAAATATGGTATTGGGGATATGGGGATATGGGAGTGAAGGTAAGGGAGCAAGGGTAAAAGAGAGGGAACAAAGGAGTGAGGATAAGGGAGTGAAGGTCAGGAAGTGAGGATAAGGGAGAGGGAACAAAGGAGTGAGGATAAGAGAGTGAGGGTCAGGATGTGAAGATAAGGGAGAAGGAACAAAGGAGTGAGGATAAGGGAGTGAAGGTCAGGAAGTGAGGATAAGGGAGAGGGAACAAAGAAGTGAGGATAAGGGAGTGTGGGTCAGGAAGTGAGGATAAGGATAACTGACTGGGGCCGTCAGCATGAACCTCAAGCTCAACAGAAGGAATCTTACTGTTAATGCAGCCCAGCTCGTCGCTCATGTCCATGCAGTCATGTTCATGGTTGCACTGCAGGCTACCATGGATACAGGTGCCATCGCTACATTGGAACTCATCAGGGCGGCAGGTGGAATGGCCTATGGAGTCAAGTTAGGAGAGGGGCGATAATGCGGGCATGAATGAAAGTTTAGGAAGCACTCGCACCTCTTTGTTTGTCACTCTGTTACTCTGAACATAAATACTGACATCACTCCTGATCATTATGCTCTCCCTACACTTAATGGCCGTAATCCTGCAGGCTTCTGCTGTGTTACCGTCATCATCCAACAGAGCTACACAAGGCTGCCAACTCTGTGACACTGTGAGCCGCTGCATTCCTGACCATGGACATGTCCTGCCTAAAGTTCTGCAAATCTCTTGGCTTGAATTCCTCTCTGCTTCTATTCTTGTCATTCTTTTGAAACCAAAGAAAGTAACTACCAAAATTGTGCCTCCACTTCACATAGTAAATTGTGTATTGGCCATAACCATTTAATGATGTGCATGCAAAACTATGTAAATCAGGGCAGCTTGAACTGAACAAAACAGGGTATGGGAGGCATCACTTACTGCAGTTGGCTTCATCAGAATGGTCGGCACAGTCAAAGCCTCCATCGCACTGCCACTTGTTGTGTATGCACTGCCCATTGGCACACTGGAATTCCAATACAGAGCAGTGGCTGGCCGGGGTGGGCTTGGGCCCGCAGAGTTGGGGCTGCTCGTCTGAATTGTCAGTGCAGTCCGCATCGCCGTCACATGTCCACACATGTAGTATGCACTTGGAGTTATTGCACTGGAACTGGTTGGGTCCACAGGTGATGGCGGGGCAGCCCTCCTCGTCACTGCCGTCCTCACAGTCGGCTTCATTGTCACATGCAAAGTTACTTGACAGGCACTGCCCGTTTCTGCACTGGAACTCATCCTCCCTGCAGGTCTTTGGTCCTAAAAGTGGGTGGAGGTGAAATGTAAGCTCACACCTTCATGCTAAGAAAAGAGGTGGCCACCAAGGGAGGTGTGGTGAAAGAGGCAGGGCTGGGTGAGCGTACCACAATTCTCCTCATCGGCCCCATTGTTACAGTCAGGCTTGTTGTCACAGCGCCACTTCACAGGCACACACTGGTTTAGTTGACCTCCACAGCTGAATTCATTGGCTTTGCAAGTCCTGGCCACTAAAACATGAAACAAGAGGAGTGAGTCATACACTATATAAACAATCTGACTGAACCAGACCATCCACATACAGCCCCTCCTCATAAAAAGGATAAATTCACATTTTTTCTTGTCCCTGAAAATAGGGACATTATCAAGTAGTGAAATTCATACTCACAGCAAGCAGCAGTGTCCTCATCAGTGCCATCACCGCACTCATCACTTCCGTCACAAACCCAGTTCTTAGGAATGCATGCTCCATTTCCACACCGAAACTGCCTGGGCCCGCAATTCGGTATAGCGTCTGAAGTGCCAACACATACAATCAGTACAGCCACCCACATTAAATGAGTCATCAAATGTACATCAAGTGTGAGTTTGTCACCTAAGAAAGTGTGGTTGAAGGTGACAAACTCACAGAGGTGAGTTTGTCACAAGGTGACACGTGATTGGAATAACAAAAGCCAAATGAGTTCGGCATCATTCGTAAACTTTACTGCTGTGCAAACAGGAAGTCATAAAGTCATCATGGAGCTCACAATTTATGTCCTGTGTGATATGACTGTAGATGGTTCAAAGAAACTCTAGAACTTTGAAACACATCACACATTCATTCCACAATGTTCATGCAACAAACCATTAAGAAGACATTCATTCATACATATTTGCAGCATGAATAATATTGCATTAAAAGCTCTGTACAGTGCAGACATTTTCTTTGCGATAGATTTTTATAATGTTCACTGTGTCAAGAAAAAAAAAACTGCAATTAACACACAAATCTGGCAGGGGGTGTGCTGTGAAATCATAATATGGAGTGGACTTTGAGCTGTGACAGAGTAATTAAAGGGGGTGTGTGGGTGTTGAAGGAATACAAAAGGGAACTTGGTTACTGTATCTGAAATACATAAATCCGACATTTAATCACTAGGTCCAAATAACTGCTAAAACTATGAGAATTAAGAAGCAATTTATGGCTGTTATTCCAATTTCACACATACTAGGTTTTCATCAAGATAAAATACTTAGGTTGAAGTAACTATCCCATAACACAAAACACCCTCCCCTCAGGAATCCTTCTGTTGCTTACTTATTTTGCACAGTTGACATAAACTGCTACATGAAAATACTATGTCCCTGAACATTTTTAACATTTATGTGAAACTATAAAATATCAGGGCATTGCATTGCATTGAATTCTTTTCTTCAGGCTACAAAACAAAGAAACCATTTCTTTAAGTCATCATGGAGGAGGAGTTTTTTAATCACACCACTGGATGCTGACTGGGACCAGAGCAAATTCCTCAAAACAAGGACACTACACAGATAACGTGGAGTTGGCGGAAAGGACCTCTACCAGCAAATACCAGAGTAATTTTCTGCATTTAAGTTAGTCCAGATAGATGATAGTGCAATCGTTGGTAATGTACTTCTAAATATTATACTACTATTTACATACATGTATATAAATAAAACTTGTAAATATATAATATTTACAAGTTATATATATATATATATATATATATATATATATAATTGCTGCCAATTTACTCAAGGTGTGCCTAGGTAATGCAGTATGTCATATACAATATAATGGTAGTACTGTACTTTTTTTTTTTTTTTTTTTTTTTTTTAACTTTTAAACCCTAAGCTTACACAGAAACAATTTAGTGTAATAATAAAACAAAAAAAACTAAAATATAAGAATGACTTAATTATCTGTAAGTTAATTAAAGTAGGTGTGATTCTTCATTAAATTCCCATTGTAATTAGTGCAGTGTTACTACTGTTGGGAATTTCCTTGAGATGTTATGCACCTCACACTACAAGACTGCTGCTTTTCCACACCCAAATTAAATTGTACTCATCATAGTCAATATTTTTACTTTGAATGGCAATGCCTTAGCATGTTTATTTAGAACAGCGAACGGAACAGTACAAACTGCAACAGGCTACTGACATCAGAAGTCCATGAAATCATCAGAACATGAAGCAACAGGGGGAAGGAAAAGCATGTTTCTTCACGTTTTGCAGTTAACGTTTTTTCTCACTCGGTATAGCCTTGCTGTTTGCCCAAGTGCTGCAACATACTCTAGACTCTTCAAATTGCAATATTTGCTACATGGCCCTTTTTCAGGGCCCATGAAGCCAAAGATGTCCTTCATCTGAAAATCTGCACCTGATAATACTACTGGACAAAGAACTTGGGGAGCATTTTGCTAAATGTACTCTACATCTATACTGTGTATATTTCACGTGGTGTGTGGCATCATATTCAGCCAGCTCTGTGTTTGCTTTGAAGGCTGAGTCTAGCAACTGGTGCAGGATCAAGGGAGTAGGCTTGGTGTCAACACTGGTAGGGCCCAAATCTGCCACCAACCCCTCAACCCCTATACACACACAATGGACAATTGAATATTCCCACAATAGTTGTAGGGACATGTCCCTATCACCCATACCGAAACCTGTGTTGGATGGATGACGCCTTTTAAAAATAATCCTATTAATAGCTATGGAAAATTAAAACACACACACACATATATGTCTGTGCAATAAACCACCTTGTTGTGTTGCAAACTATTTATGTGTGTATTAATGTACAAGGTAATGCTCACACTGTCATGCAGTTAACTGAAATGTTTTAAGTAATAACTGCATGCAATCTAACACCATATATACATTTTACTTTAAACACTGTATAATAGT
This sequence comes from Chitala chitala, assembly GCA_025773905.1. Classification (NCBI taxonomy): domain Eukaryota; kingdom Metazoa; phylum Chordata; class Actinopteri; order Osteoglossiformes; family Notopteridae; genus Chitala; species Chitala chitala. Next base: position 2,541,117 of record JABJVR010000077.1, read on the forward strand.
GCCACAATCTTCTGTCAAAATTTTTGACACGTTAGCAAATCAGGAGAACCCACTTTCCACACCAAATTCAAGCCCTAAACAAAACATAAATGCAGACATTGTATCCTTAGCACAAACTAAACTATCAAGCCACTTGCTTTAAAAAGTGTTTTTGTGATAAACGGGTAATTATACACTATTCCAATTATACATCATGTAATTACACATTATGAACACATGTTCTACTATAAAAGTTTGCTAACTAGTATTCATGCATGCAGCTTTAACAAAACAAGAAAACTTAATTATGTAGGTGTTTCGGTAACCTGATTGGGATTTTTAAGCATACATAGTATGTTACGAGCTCAGGTGACACACTGCGTAGAAGATGTGCCTGCCGCGTCATGATCCCACATTTTTGTTCATCCTGGAAAAATCCTTTATTGATGGGTTGTAACTTGTGGGTGGTTTACGGTCTGGGTTTTGCAATGTCTGGTTAATCTGTAACCCAGAGGTTTGAATGTATGTACGTATATGTATGTGTGTGTGTGTGTGTGTGTGTGTGTGTGTGTGTGTGTGTGTGTGTGTGTGTGTGTGTGTGTGTGTGTGTGTGTACACAAGCGTGCCTGTGTTTCTAATTCCTCATGTTTCATATAAATTCCAGCCAAATTAGATGTCCAACTTATAGACTACTGGCGATTGTAAAATAGAAATAACAACTGTAATAGTAACAAATCATGTTTTGTAAAAAGTACTGTAAAATGGTCTTCATTAATTCGATACGAGGATAATCTATGAAATTCGTGACATCTTAGAATATTTTTCTGCTATTGTGTAATACAATACGCTCTGTAAAGCATGTCATATAGCATGTTATATGTATATTACCTTAAAACCAGATATACAAAGGATAAGAAAGAAGCACAGGGCAGGAGACACCCTGGGCGGGGCGCCAACTCACCGCAGTTAAATGTTATACTCAAAAGTAATTAAAATTGGAGCTATGAGAACCATGTAATTTGTCACCGTTCCACTATTAACTGCAAATCATATATACAAACAAAAGCACTAAAAATTACAATTAAAAAAAACCATCGGATTACTTGTAACACCAACACACGATTACAATCTTTTTCGGTACATCTTACAGCCCAGGACGATCCCCTGACAAATCTCGTCCTTAACAAAATACTAGCGCTACAAATCATGCAATTGGTGCGCACATCTCATTTGTGTCCTTTACAATTACAAGCTGTCAAGTGAAATATCGCTATCGTTTCTTTTAACTCTGGAAGGTTGTTCTACTACGCACATTTTCCAAACCAATCAGAGCCGTGCAAATGTCCCATTCATAAATACGACAAAATAAATGCTGTGGCTACCGCAAAAAGTAACACGCTTTTTGTCGCTCGTTTTAAACATTTGATATATATAATGTAATTTTTTACGAATTCAACGTTTTACATTAACAATATTAACATTTTTTAAAGTTTTACCAATCTTAACCACGTGTTATTGTGTTTTATATAAATTCGTATTGGTTTAAACCCACCATTAACATGCATTATTCTTGTATATTTTATTGTTCTAACACACATCGTTTTTGTAATTTACTACTTATAGCCACTACAACACCATTGATAACTTACGTGTTTGCGCCAGGAAACAGACCGGCAACGCCACAAACCACAACAGCAATTCCATATTTTATGAAGGATTATAACGGGAGTTGATGTTAGATTTTTTAAAGTACTCCTAGAGGTTATTTCACTAAGAGATAAACAGGTATTCTACTAAATTCAACAGAATTTGTGAATTTCAATAGTTCTGTAATTGGGCGGAGTTTACGGAGTGGTACGATATGTGCCGTAAATTACATCATAACCACTGGGTGTGGCTTTAGAGTAGAACCGTAAATGATGGCGGTGCCGGTACTTCGCTCATTGTTACGTTCTTCAGAAATGTGGGTGGGAGTTTTGTGCGAGAAAAGTCTCTCCGGTGATTTTTACATGTCCTAACCATAGTGTAGTTTATACTGTTAAAGTATTAACATGGCGTTGCCGAGTATATTGTTCAAAACCTAAAAAACAATAGGGGGTTTAGAGACTGAAAGAGCTGAGTCAAGTACAGTACACATTTATGTAGTAAATATCTACCCGTATATAGCTATGAAATTGAAAAATGTTTCGTATAAATGTAAGTTGAGTGTTGACATTTCTTTCTATAAATGTAATGTAGTTGACCATTTATTGAAATTATGTTGGCGTAAAGGAAGTACAACCTGATGAAAATTAATCTTTTTAGTGAATAATTTGGACGTAAAGTTTCTGACAGAGGTATATATAAAGAGAAAGCTAAACTAGGCTCTTAGTTTTGTCATATCTCAACTGTTTCCAGAATAGTGTAACTGGTGTTCACAAATGTATTCATAATTATTATAAGTAAAGACAGCTCCATGAAGTCAACACCAATTTGTGTGGCTTGCCCCCCAAGTGCCCATGGTCCAGTCACTCCTGTACTGTGACAGTGCATTTGACAATTTGCTTTCTGTCAAATACATTGGGAAACAGAACAAAACACACACATAAGAACAGCTTCCTGACTGTGTTACGGCATTGTGGCTTGTTATGGAATGTCTGTCCACACAGCACCACCAAAAACCCACATCAGATCTGACCCATAACTGCCAGTCTTGGCAGTACTTGTGTAAAATTATCTTTTAATGTGTATATAAATGGACAATTAACAGAACAGTTTGCTGCACACACAAATGTCCTTTGCATTCTAATTTCAAAAGTACATTTTTGCTTCTATGTACTTGATTAGGCCTGCCAATCAGAAATGATGTCCTGATTACAAAAGTTTTTTCCAACTTTCAAGCTTTATTTATTTCCTTTAGTTTCAATGTCCAGCACCCCTGGTAAAAATCTTTGTTTTGTGCATTTTTATGATTATAATTTTTGTTGTTGCTGCTTTCTTTGTTCAGACACATGGAGCTGCACTTGTTTGTCCTATAATCATTAATTTAAAATTGGTTGGCAGGCTATTAGTCTCAGTATAACAGCTGTATGTTTGTTAATGATATGGTTTATGGTTTTTCCCATATGCTAACGTGTCTTAGTCATTCTTTATTATGGTTATCAACAGGATAGCCACTCCCCCCTATTTTAGAGAGCTTTGTAAATGACAACAAAGGATATAGTCTTTGCATTTTACACAACTTCACAAATATGACTAATATGTACTATGGGAAGGACCAGGAAATTAAATGAATGGCACACCTTCAGACTGCATTGACTAACGTATCTGAGAGTCATTATAAAGGTTCAGTTTTCAGCTCTATAGGCTATCTGAACTTTCCCAATAGCAGAAACATCTGGATATACAGATAACCACACAGAAAATACTATCATCTTTCCTTTCTCAAAATTTGAACCCATAAAGGTACTGTACTCAGGAAATTAGTTAGGCCTTTCTTCTTCACCTCCTCACCTCCTCCATCACTGTGTGGTACTCTGGGTCCACCGCCAAGGATAAGTGCAGAATACAGAGACTTGTGCACTCAGCTGAGAAGGTAATCGGCTGCAGCCTG
>JABJVR010000077.1:2544787-2570969 GCA_025773905.1 Chitala chitala
AGAACATGCAAACTCCACACACACAGACCCAAGGCGGGAATTGAACCCCAGGCCTGGAGGTGCGCAGCGACAGTGCTCCATTCATGTCAGTGTTTCATTTAATTTAGCATTTTTAGTTCCTTATGCAAACAAGTGTTACTATAGATACATATGTATGTTTAACATAACCTAAAATCAGATATGAACTAGTAAATCTTTCAAGTCAGTTTTAGCAAGCATTCTTCCATTATCCCTTTGAAATGGCATACACTTTATATATAATAACTTTGTCCACTTCATGGAGCTAATACAAAAAAGGATGAGGGGGAAAACTCTTAAAATCAGCGTAAGAATCACAGTAGCAACCAGGGCTCAAACTCACAACCTCACAGCCTGTCCAGAGTTACCAGACAAGACGATTAGCCTGCTGAGCTAAAGACCTAAGTACTTTACTTGAGGGACTAATCAAGTTCTTGTCCTGACTAGCAGGGTATACATATGGCAACACTTCCACATGTTACATAAGCATTCATCCAAATCATCATAGATATTGCAAAAAGTAAATATATGTAGATGGCCTGGCATCATCTTTTCTCAGCATAGTATGATAAAGTATGGTACTGAAAAGCACCCTAATACACAATAAGAATTTCATTTTTATTATTTTTAAGATTCCTTATAGGGATACAATAAACATTTTCCCTTTGATTTAAATTTTATAATAAGTGCAACTTATGTAGAGTACAAATGTACAGCTCAATTCTGCACAATCCCTTTACAATACAGAAAATATGTATTTGTAAAGTTTTAGATTTAATAAAATGCAAAAAATGTCTGTGCTTGAGATGCCATATGAAAAACATTGTATGGGATCAATTATAACTTCTCTATTGCGGCATAACCATGAGCAGATAATTAAAAAGTGTTTGAAACTTCTTCAAACTTCTTCAGCTTGTGAAGCTAAGAGCTTTTTTTGTACTTCAGAAAAGGCCCAAATAAATATGTTCAGCACGGTATTCACAGAAGAAGAAAGACAAACAAGCCAACTGCTTTCCGATGAGTTTATTACACTTGAACTTCAGGTCTCTTCTGATTCGGAACTGTGTCCAGTCACAACAAGTGTTCTAGAGAAGAATGTATCGCATAAAAAGAATGAAAATCAAAAGTCACACTTGTACAGAAGTACAGCCAACATATCCCAACAGCAAGCCTGCAGTGCAGGTGTAGGTGTACATGTCTTTCTATAAGTCTATCTAAAAAATTGCAATAAATATGCAAATGTTCTTTGTTCTTTCAGATAATACAGGGATATACAAAGAAACATCATACATATAAATAATATCTCTATTTAAATAAAGTGCATTTACATATTTTATATCTCTAAATTTAAACAATGTCAATTAGGATAATGTTAAGACCATCACCACATACTGAACTCCACATCTACCACATGACTTTATTCAAGCAAAGAATACTAAAATATATTTGCAAAATGGAAATGCATACTCAGAGGAGGGCACTATATCTGTCTCCACACAATCAATAGTTTACTGATTGTACTGTTCTGCAATAATAGGCAGACACGCTCATGCATACACACACAAACTCCCATATACATAAGTAAGAATGACAAAGGATATAAAGAATATAAATTCATTAACTGTGTTATGTCAAGAGAGGAAGATGGCAAATCCAAACACATATAACCTACAAGGTCTGAATGGGCATGTGTTGAATTAAAAATCTCAGTAATGAAAATCAGGTTAACAGTATTTCAATTAAACATGTAAAGACTGATCAAATTTTTATTTAAAAAAACTTAAAAAAAATAATTTGTGCATAAAGTTTGTATTTTGTGTCATGCCATGAATTTTATCACCTACAAATTACACAGTTAATATACCTTTCAATAGTAGCGTCTCACTACAGAATACAGCCATCATACTAACGCATCAAAAATCATATTTGGAGACATAATATTCAAATGGATCAATAAGTTAACTACCTCAGGCCATATTAATATCGTGTAGATTTATCAGCTTTTTAATTCTTTGTGACATACATATGAGATTTTCTGGACAGTCACATTACGCTTCAGGAACGTTGGATTTTTCATCAATAATAAGACCACGCATGATAAAATATCTTTTACACACTACCAGTCAAAGATTTGGACACACCCAATGAACTACCTGTTTAAACTGGACTGATGAGTGAAGGAGAAACATACAACAAGTGTTTAGCAAATGTAGAAAATCCTTCAAGACTGTTGGGAAAGTATCCCAGGTGAATGCTGAATGAACCTTGTCAAAAGAATAATGAGAGTTTGTAATAACACAAAAGGTGGCTACTTAGAAAAATCTAAAACATACGATGCACCCCCCCCCATCTTTCTTTCTCACCACGAAAATCCACATGAGCTATTTTTATAACTTTAATATCTTCACTGTTATTGTAAAAGGTACAAAATTGTGAAAATAAAAAATAGCTGTGACAAGACATGTCCAAACCTTTGACCGGCAGTATACCTTAAAGTGCACACACACAAAATCATTAGTTTTTAAAGCATTAAAGTAAGTGCAAGGTGGTTACGCCCCCAAATGCCACACTGTTGCAGCAAGGTGTACAAACACACATGCAGTCATCTCAGCTACACTGTATATCCTCATTCCAGGTTTTTATATGTGATAGAAACAACACAAAAGATAAGTTACTATTTAACAATAGCATAAAATAACTGTGTATGAGTAGAAAATATCTTTTCATGCTACATTAAAGTGCTGATAAAATGGTGAATCAAATTTCATAACATTTGTTAACAAAGCTGTGAACTCATTTATGGAATGTTTCCCTCTCCTGGCATGAACACACAATATAAATGAAATAGGAAGATAGCATGAACTTGTTTGGACCACTAGAGGGCGACAAGGTCTCAAATAAGACGATAAATTCAAACCTGAAGAGATTTCACAGCTAATTTGCAAATTAAGTGTCACCTTATCATTGCCACCCCATGTTTTAAGATGCTCCTGAAAACAAACGGAAACAGAAAACTCTCTTGTTCAGACTGAACTGACATTGTGAACCCTATGTGTGCAAGTGCGTTTTTCAATTACTGTATGTAGATCTTTTGCAGTGTTACAAATATAACCAAAAATGAAAACATTTGGACATTTTTATACCTTTTATAACCTTTCCCAGTTTGTCCATACACTTCAGAACCTGATTCACTTTTGTGCCACGTTTCACGTGCTAAAAGAACTGTCTAATGTTTCAAGAATCCTACACAGTTAAGACACTGCAGTACTGCATTGTAATACCACCACATTTAAGGTGCTGCAGACATCTCACAAATTCAGCTGTTTCATTGACAAAGGTCCTGTTTTAAACCATTTTGGAAGTGGGGAGGGGGCTAAAAGCCTCTCCTGGGAGTAGACATGTAAAAGAAAGGTGATGATTTTTTACCTCTGCCCCAAACTGACACTACCACTACACTGACAAAAAGTCCAGCTGCAAACATCCTTTTATAACATCCTAGCCATTGAAAAATGTTAAGTGCCCAAACGTACCCTGGTGTTCGAAGAGCAAAATCACAATTAACATGAAAAAAAGGAATATATCCATAAATAACAGTAATCATGAACATTTGTACTATTCCTGCAAAACACAAGTGTCTGTACTCATTATGTTTGTGTACTGTAAACATCTTCAAATTCTGCAGCACTACTTCCAACCGTGGGACACATGGCTAAGCATTATTGAAGACTTACTAAGTGCGACGACATTTTCTACCTAAGGACACTGCACGTGTGGCTTCAGCTCTGTCTCACCTGCTTCCCAACTTGTATTCAGTGCAGGATGAGCAGCTCATCTCATAGTAACACCACATATTAAATCAACGGGAGCAACCTTATATTCTCTTCCACAGCAAAAGGGCTGACAGGGCAAGACCATACATTTCAAATCTAGTTTGAAAACTGAAATATAAAATGGGTGCATAAACGTATGCAGCAAGAGCAGATGTGGTTTCTCCATATGCCATTTTCATCTACAATTCACAACAATCACCATGCAATACAGCAACGGATTGGGTTGTTTTTTTTTCTATATGCTTTCTTTGACCACAGGTGTGCCATTTCTATGCTGCTAAATGATTATAAATGACCGTGGGCATTTCTAACAAACTGTTCACATTGGCAATGAGTGGCTAGATTTAGTATTCACAGTATTCAGGATTCTTAGTTCTGTTAAGTTGTGTCTTCTCTTTTATATGGACAGATTATAGATACTGTAGAACATGCATTCATTCAAATGTAGGTGTGTGTTTATATACATGTTGGTTGACTATGGAGTAACGTCATGTATGCACAGCTGTTTAAGCACCTTTACAATGGTTTTGCTTGTGTATTTTGGTCTATTTTCAAATGGACACGTCTAAACATTTTTCACATCTCTTCAGAAGTAGCCAAAACAGTTGTTAAAATTCCTGATACTGTGCACTATTTTCATCATATCTACTACTTCCCTGTCCCAATGGTCACAAATGTTTGGCTACATTCCCTTTCTCTGACTGGCCACCTGGATCTGGGGACTTTGCTAGAGGCATTGGTCGACCTGCTGATGAAGCCTCAGATTTTCCAGCAGAGCTGCCCTTGCTCCCTTCTACTGCACTGAGGCTGTGTTTCGCTTTGAGTCCTTCCTGGGAGCCTAGCTTGATAGGCCCGAGAACACTTTTAGCCACACTGGTTAGCTGTGTCACAAAACTTGCCCTGTCAGCAGGAGAAACAGGCCGAGACCTGCTTGAACTAGAGGAGGCAGAAGTGGGAGACTCATTTGGAACAGAGGGGTGTTCCTCCACCACCTCCAGGAGAGACTTGTCTTCCCAAGTCTCTCGGTAACAGTTCACTGCAGCTGGACCCTTGCCCTGCTTGGGTTTTACCAATGATGAAGTTTGAGATGAGGCTGGGGCTTGAGATGAGGATGAACTTAGAGATGGAATAACAGAAGTTCCTGAAGCCAGTGACTGGTCTGAAATTTTTAACTGTCCTTTTGTCAGTGATGCTGGAGCTGATAATTGAACAGCAGCAGCTGAAAGGCCTGGGGTTAATGACTGACCTATAGATGATGATGAATTTGGAGTAAGAGATTTGTCTATCACAGATGATGAGCCTGAATTCAGTGACCTACTTGCAGGCAATGCTAATCCTGGAGTCAATGATAATCCCGAAGCAGGTAATGGTTGTGTAGTTAGTGATGATACTGCAGGTGATACAGATGTTACTGATGAACCTGGAGTGTGAGCTGATTTTAGAGGCAGTGATGATCCTGCAGTCTGTAATGACTGATATTTTATTGATAAGCCTGCAGTAGATGATGTGCTTACAGTCACTGATGATCCTAGAGATGATCCTGTAATCTGTGATGATCCTTCACTAAGTGATGGTCCTGCAGTTTGCAGTGAGCTTGATGTTTGTGTTGAATCTGTGGATAGTTGCAATCCTGCACTTGGTGATGAGCGTGCAGATTGTAATGGTCCTAGATTCAGTGAGCACACAACCTTCGGTGTATCTGGAACAGGTGTCAAGGCTGTGGTCTGTGATGAATGTGTAGTCTTTGTTGATCCAGCAGTCAGTAATGAGCCAGTAGTTTGTGAAGATTCTGGAGTCAGTGATAAACATCCCATCTTTGATAATCCAGCAGTCACAGGTAAACATATAGTTTGTGATGTTCCAGGAGGTGATCTTTGTGTTGCATTATTGGATGACCCTGGAGCCAGTGGCAAATTTGCAGTCTGCGATAATCCTGGAGACAGTGGTAAACCCATAGTCTGTGATGCACCTTCACATCTTTTTTCTATGGTAGTTTTGCTGGGTGCTCCTGTTTTAACGACATCTCCAGTTTCTGCTGGTCTGATGGTTTCTGACATCTCTGCTGCCATCACCTTCAGTGGTACTGCTCCATCTTTGCCTTGGTCCACAGTGGTCTTGCCTCCTGTCTCCTCCCTTAAAAAGTCCTGCTTCCCCTGAATTACTTGTGGTGTCACTTTCTGTCCATCCTTATCCTGAGGTTTGTCTAGCAAACTCCCTTCCATGTAAATTTGCTCCTTTTCAGCCAGGCTCTGGGGCTTTCTTGCTGTAGGCGGTTGCTCTGGTGCCCTGGGTCCATGGCCTGAACTTGTTTGGTTTGCTGTGGGAAACTTCATAACTGTTAATGTACCTACAGGGGTGGATTTCTGTCTCAGCGGCTGGGCCTGTGCATCCTGTGCCACTACTGGGAGCCTTACCCTGGGATCTTGGCTGATTGGCTGTCTAACTGTGTCAGGTGCTTCAACTTTGGTGGGTGACTTCTCCAGAAGTACTTCCAATCCACCACTGCTTCCTTCGTCAGCTTCAGAAAGCCTCTCTCTCCCTACCAGTAGAACATCCCGACTAAGAGGAGATTCCTGTCTCCCTAGCTTTCTCATTGGCTTCAGGGTGCCTGTTTCACAGCCTACAGGGGAGGAGCATGTGTGTGGTGGGAGGTTCTCCCCTTCCGTCTCCAGCAGGCTCTGCAGCCCTAATTCGCTGTGGAAAGGTTCTTTACGGTAGTCGGGATGTGACACTTCCAAACTGTGTTTGCGTATCACAACACCCCCAGCACCTCCACCCAACTTCTTGTCCTGGGTGGAGGAAAGAGGTGACCCCAGCTTCTCAGCAGACTGCACACGCTTCAGCAATGGGGATCGGGGTGGTTCAGCGCTCTTGGGACGTGGCCGCACCACCGGCGGGGACGAGTGCAGCTTGGCTGGAAAGGCCTGCGTAGTGTGGGAGCTGCCCACTGTGTGGCCTGGCAGTGGCGGTGGCGAGGATTGGGTCGGTGAGGGTGTGTGCGCCAGCGGTGACAGTGGAATGTTGCCGGCAGACTTGCAGCGGGCCGAGCGATACTGGCGGTGCAGCTTCGGAGACAGGCCGTGTAGGGAGCTGGGCCTCATGTGCTGGGAGGCTGCTGGAGAATTGGGAGTGCTGGAGGCTGGAGAGCTGCTCTGAGATGAGGCTCCTGACAGTGAAAAAAAACAATGCAAGTAAAACATTCTTATAAATCTTATAGATAAAAACATTCTTATAAATCTTACAGATAATTTCAGCTGCAGTACTTTCACAAAAGTACTAATACAATGAGGTGTAAGTAAGAGTATTTATCAGGTTTTAAATTAAAGCAGGTTATGTTGTGCATGGAACAGTGACAACATTGCAAACTTACAGCAAGTAAGAAAACAGACTTCGGGACAATGCAGAGGTCTCACAAAGAACACGGAATTAATATGGAGCAGCGTTAGCAATGCAATAGCTCTGATCAGCAATGTCACAGGAGCAGGGCTCACCAAGGTGAGAAGAATCAGGGGTCGAGCGATAGCTCTGAGTGGGGGAGCGGGCAGAGACACTGTGGGTGGGAGAGCCAGGGAGGCTCTCGCTGGACGAAAGCGAGCGGTTGAGCGAGGATAGACTGCGGCTCGTGTGCAGCAGGTTGGACTGCTTGGTGATCTTCCGGAACAGCGAGCTGCGCTTTTTGCTAAGGGAGGGAAGAAGAGCGCGCTAGAGCAACACGCAGACAGAGCAGAAGGATGTCCTCACTGTTACACACAGATCAGCACAACAGGGGCCAGTGGCACATCGGTTAATAAAACAGACAGGTGACAAATGGAGAAGTGATTTAAATATCAAAATGCACAAAGGGTTAATTCACATAGCATTAAGTATATACACTAATGGCTAGCAAATACTATAGCAACTTGTGATAATCTTAACAGTTCAGTGTGATAGTTTGGAGAAAATGATCAGTACCTCTCTTGACCCTCCTTGGCTATTGTCCTCTTATTTCGACGGGCCATCTTGGACTTGTAGCTTGACTTGCGGGCTGGGCCTACCTTGATGGAAGTATTCTCAAAGGGTGTAGTGGTGACTGTCACCTTCATCCCACTCTGAGCAAGAAGATGTCATCCATTGATGTTAAACGAAAGAAAAACACTGAGGAATTTAGATGCGGACAATATAGGTTATTATGTTCCTGTAGGATGGATATGAACCCTTCCATCCAATTACAGAGGGTTCATATTTACTTAAAAGATTCCTGACTGTACCAACAGTTTGTGCTTTATGTTAGGGCTTACTTTCAGTATAAGTTCCACGACCTCAGTATGGACCAATCCGTGGACAGGCTCCCCGTTCACGTGGGTGATGAGGTCACCTGCACACAGTCCTGCTTCATGGGCAGGGCCTCCCTCCTCAACATGCTGAGGTTGAGGTAAAAAACATTTTCATGTAATGGCTCTAAAACGCATGATGCTCAAAGCCAAACATTGTACAGGTTTAAACACTAAGATACAACTGGAGTAATTTTAACCTTTGGTCCATGGGCTGGAGCCACTGCTCTGGAATTCTCTTCTTATGCATGAAGAGTCAATAGACCACCAAACGAACACTGGGACTTTGCTGTTGCCTTACCCAAACAATATGGTGCACACTGTAGACATCACTGTCTCCCATGTACACGCGAATGGCGCGCAGGGTGAAGCCGTACTTCTTGCCAGAGCGGTGGATGGTAATAGGTGAGCGCAGCACGCTGACAGCGGGGCAGTAGTCCCGGCTGGGGGACGAGTCGCGGGACGAGGGATTGGAAGAAAGGGAACGGGGGGACATGGGGCTGGCCAGTGGAGAGCTCACATGTTGCTCCACTGTGGGGACACGGGGAGAGAAATGGATAGAAAAAAGAGCAGCAGAGATAAATATCCAACAGTTAACATCAAGGGGTGAGTTATAAAGAAACGTGAGGCATTGACAAAATGTGAGCTAATTGTTTCACACTCAAAATCAGAAATATAAAACAAACTTTGAATAATCTATAAACACAAATTTTCCCATTTAAACCCATGTAGGCTGTCTTTCTACTAAACTGTCCTGCCCGTTTAATAATCTTTCACACCTCCTAATGACTGGGTACGTACCTGCAGGGATGATGACGGACAAAGCAGTGGCCGAGGCAGACTTGATGACCTTAGCGCCGGAGCGCGAGCTGCGCTTCTCCCCTTCGGTGGACAGCTGCTGGTGCCGTACACGCCGCAGCACCAGGTCATTGGTGGCCCGGGGTGCAGGGGAGTCAACTGTGTCAGACTCCTTGGGGATCGTGATGGCTGCAGTGGCGGGAGAAACGGTTCCTGCTCTTGCTGCATCACCTGGCTTTGCTGGCTTGTCTGGAATGCAGAGGTTGAGCATCTGAAGTTTGTACAATCAACTTGCTATACAAGGACAAGAAACAACCATTAAAGCAAAAAAAAAAAGAAAAACTATTAAATCTATATTTTACCAAAAGGACTGGAAAAGCCATTCTTTTCCTTTGTTTACTGTTCACAAGTTTTACTTTGTAGAATCATAACCTTCAGGTTTCTTAGTCTCTGGTGGTGCATTAATACCATCCTAACTGAAAAAACAGTGCAGTTCTAGCATCCCACATTATTGCTAAATTCAATTTGACAGGTGCATATTCTCCTGCCTCATTCTTTTGCTTTGGAGGGACAGTTTATTATGTGCTTTTTAAGCATTAGATTAAATATATAGCAGCGATTGGCCTACATGGTCTAAGTGTAATTAGAGGTTCCTGACGTGATGTTTGGATAACATTTATTACAGCTTCATTTAAACCACATGGACACTCCCTCTAACACTCTAACTCTACCTTTGTCTTTCCTCCTAGTAGGACCATTCACAGGGGACTGAAAACCTCAGGCAGTTGAGGTTCACATTTGACACAGAATTTCTCTTTCTGACATACACTGGAATCGGAACATGAAAATGTCTGATTGTTGGCTTGTGAAAAAACGTATTTGAATAAATAGGCCTTTGCTTATTTGAGTGATACATTTAACACAATCCATACCACACCACAGTCACTGCATCTGTACAATAGACAAATTCCCTCAAAAAAGCACCTTTTAGCTGCTTGTTATCATGGTATCTGGCTTACTTTTAAGAACAAAAACCCCATTAAGAAAAACAAAAAAAAACATGCTAGGAAATGTTTCACTCTTGTGAAAACTGGTGCTTGCTACTTCTTCAGTAATTCTAATTAAATGTGCACATTTGTTTCGTGGGGATCAAAGTTAAAATAGGGGACAGCGTGAATGAGGATTTTTTTTGCTCATATTGAAATCCAATGTGGTGTATTTTGTTTGTATTCATAAGCAATGTCATACATTGTGTAGTATCCGGCACTGTTAAACACCAGAGTATGCATTTCTGTGTAGAAACACGGTTTTGCAGTGCTGACTTTGGTGGGGATCATTCTGGCCCGCTGCACTGTCAGAGCTTTTGTTTTGTTTACTTTGGGCAATGTCTCCTGTTTACTCCGTTATTTCTCTCCTGTCATCTTTTCTGCCTTTTATTTTTTGAGGAACTCCCTGCCTAGCATCCGCTCATCCTCTTCACTGTAGTGCTCATCTGTTTGGGCTGCAGACGCCCCCCTTCTCTATCAGTCTCTCACAGCGAGCTGTGTTCAGGATTCATGAATAATGAATTCATTATCACTGTAACATGGGGCGCCCCACCTGATTCTGAAAAAACAACACCTCATCCTGTCTTCTTCTCCAGCATGGCTTCTTGTCATTTTTCCTCCCTCCTTTTTTCTTATCTCCCCATTATTTTTCCTCCCTCATTTTTTCCTTATATCCCCATCCTCATTTCATATCTGTTATCTTCTTATCTGCCCAGCCCATGCCTCCTTCAGCTCCATGCTGTGTACCACCCGTAGCACCTCCCCACCTCCTGCAGTGGTGTCAGCGGTCTCCTTCATGGTGGGCTTTGGTTCCAGCAGGGCCGGCTGCTGGCCAACAGCCCCTTCCAGGGACATCCCCCTGGCTTTGATTGGCGGCTGACGAGCTGGCAGCTCTGGCTCTCCCTCTAGAGGCGAGGCAAATCGATGCGTGTCCATGAGGGCAGAAAAACGTCTGCGTGCCCCCAGGGGAGGGCTGGAATCCCCATCCGCGTACAACGACTCAGAACAAGACAGGCGCTTCCTAGGAAAGAAATGCCGACTTTGTTTTAATTCGTCACAAACTGTTTCACAGCAACCGTGAGTCACGATGAACCGTTACCACGTGCAGATCTGAGCACACTGCACTTGTCGCACATCTCTGAGATCTGTATGCGTTATACTGACAGGTATCTGTTTGTCTTCTTCTACATAGAGCCTCACTTCATGGTAAAGCATGTCACACCTAATTTGAACTTATTCTGAAAGGGAGAGCAGCTTTAGTTCAGCTGAAATGCTCCCAGTTTAAGTTCTGGGGAAAGCAGCTGTTGTAGCCTTAAGTAAGGTACTCAGTGTTAGCTGCCTTGGTAAAATATCTACACATCTTAATAGCAAAACTACTAGACTGTATGTAAGGTAAGCTGCTTTTGGACTGCTAAGTAACTGAGTGATGGAGAACTTATTTACATACACCGGTCAGCCATAACATTATTACCATCCACCTAATATTGAGTAGCTTTTCCTTTTTCCACTAAAATAGCCCTGACCTGTCAAGTCATGGTCTCCACTAGACTTTTTAAGGTATGCTTGTGAGTATCTGGCACCAAGGCGACAGTAGCAGATCCTTTAAGTCCTGTAAGTTGCCTCCATGAATTTGAGTTCTTCCAGCACATCTTACAGATGCTCAAGTGGTTTGAGATCTGGAGAATGTGGAGGCCAAGTCAACACCTCAAACTCATTGTTGTGTTCCTGAAACCCTTTTTGAACCATTTTTGCAGTGTGGCAGGGCTCATTATCCTGCTGAAAGAGGCCACTGCCATCAGGGAATACCGTTTCCACGAAGGGGTGTACTTGGTCAGTAACAATGTTTAGGCACAGTAGGTGGTACATCTCAAAGTAACATCCACATGAATGGCAGGACCTGGGGATTTCCCAGCAGAACATTGTCCAAAGCCTCACACTGCCTCTGCTGACTTGCCTTCTTCCCATAGTGCATCCTGGTTCCATCTCTTCTCCAAGTCAGCAATGCACACGCACCCGGCCATCCATGTGATGTAAAAGTAAACATGATTCATCAGACCAGGCCACCTTCCATTGTTCTGTGGTCCAGTTCTGACGCTCATGTGCCTATTGTATGTGCTTTTGGCGATGAACACAAGTCTGCATGGGTTTCCTGACTTTGAACCTTTCTATTGAAACCATCATTAATGTCTTGCAGCAATTTGAGCTACAGTAGATCTTCTATTGGATCGTACTACATGCGTCAGCCTTCACTCCCCATGTGCATCAATGAGCCTAGACCACCCATCACCAGTTTTCCTTCCTTGGACCGCTGCAGATTGGGAACATCCAAAAAGATCTGCAGTTTTGGAGTTGCTCTGTTCCAGTTGTCTAGCTATCATAATTTGGCTGCTGTCAAAGTCACTCAAACCCTTACGCTTGCTCATTTTTCTGCTTCCAACACGTCAACTTCAGGGGCAAAAAGTCACTTGCTGCCTAATATATCCCAACCACTTCCAGGTGCCATTGTAACAAGATAACCACCGTTATCCACTTCAACTGTCCTTGGTCATAATGTTATGGCTGGTCAGTGTATAGTCTGTGGCCTCATCACTTACATCTCAGGCGAGCCAGTGCGCCAGCTCTTGTCCCGCATGGTGAAGCTGCCCATACTCTCCCTCTTGATCACCTTGTCCTCCTTCTGGCCCTTGTGTTCCCTCCGCACGACCGGGCTTGGCTTCGGCTCCAACTGTGACAGATGCTCCATGCTACTGTATACCTGCCGGGCCCCCACAACAAAACTTGTGTAGGCCACAGAAGCACATAGAAACTGTACCAATTAACAAGTGATTATGAAGGGTTAACAGTGTCTGAGGTGGTCTAGTCGGTGCTCTTTCTTGTGTATCTGTTAATATTTCTGTTATCTGCAAATTAACTTCACTATGAATGCACTGTATGTGCACTGACTAGAACTAGTATTGTATTAAAGTTGATATTTACATACATGATGTATTACTAATACTGGGATACCATTGTTAGTTTTGAAATCAGAGTACAAATCAGGCAATCAGAGTACAAATAACAGAAAAATACTTTGTGAAAAAACTTAATTGTTCTGTTTTTGTTGCCAATAACCGAACTCCACTTGAAGTGCTTGTTGTTGTGCAAGAGATGTTTGTGGTCCTTCAGGGAGAGAGTGTGTGTTTGTATCTGTGTATGTGTGCATGCATATGTGTCTGTGTGTGTGTGTGTGTGTGTGTGTGTGCGTGTGCATGTGTGTGTCTGTGTGTCCTCTCCTGCCCCTGTAGGTTTTCCATCAGAGCCAGAGACAGGTGAACACAGCAGAATAAGGGACCTTGCTGAAGCGAGGTGAGCAGGAGGAGAACTGGCGGATCTCCACAGGCTCATCATCATTGGTATCATCCTCATCATAAGAGTTGATGTGGTGGTAGCGCTCCGACCGAGCTAAAAAGGCCAAGCAGCAGGACAGAGATTGGCAAGTACAGAGACTGATGACTGTAACTGCACTTGTGCATTCAGAAGAAACTGGAATAACTGAGTGACGTGACTGTCAGAGAAATATAGTGGAGAGAGACACTGCAACCAATCAGCTGCCTGCCTCTTAATGCACGAAAACAACACACAATAAAAATCACACCAAAAAACAGACACATTATTTTGTACTTCAGAAAACATTCTAATTATAACAAAAGTCAAAACAGAAACCCACTTGCTATACCACTTTATCCAATTCAGGGTTGTGGGAAGCCTGGAGCCCATCCCAGGAGGCACAGGGCAGGGGACACCCTGGGTGGGGTGCCAACCCACCACAGGGCACATGTGACACTCATAAAAACATTGCATGGCTTTAGTGGTCCATTGCCCAGAGAGCACTAATTATTAATTTTATCATAATGTTATCATAATGCCCCGCCCTGGGTGTCCCCTGCCCTGCGCCCTATGTGCTCTGGGATGGGCTCCAGGTTTCCCTGCGACCCTCACCAGGAATAAGCGGTTAAGATAATGGATGGATGGATGTTATCATAATGTTACTTCATGAACGCCCCTTCTTCTAGTGTGCAGGACATCGATCAAGGAGAGTAAGCATTCACCTTTAATCATCATGTCTTTTTTTAATCTAAACTGTTTTAAGGACAGTTTCTTTCATGTTTTTACAGTACTGTATATCTACACAAAGACCATATGTAGTTACTTTCCTTATTACTGTGTAATCATTATGTACTGTGCTATTATGTTTAGAATGTTTCAGAGTATTTGGAAGTTTTTGTTAACTGTTATATGCATAAAACGGTATAATATATAATATATAGTAAGAAACATTTGACTAATTTAACACTAAATAAGAACCATGTGTACCTGTTCCAACTTGCCAAAAAATTCAACTTAAACTTAGGAACAGATCTCATTCACACCCTGGGGACTGCCCGTGTTTACAGAAGCCTCCCTTCAAACAAGGCCAGACTCACTGTCGAAGTAGCTGGTGTCCTCCTCGGACTCCAGGTGGGGTATGAACTCAGCCTTCTGTCTCAGCAGGCTGTTCCAGTCCAACTCAGAGAAGAAAGCATGCTGCTTGACTTCAAAGGCGCCGCCTGGTAGGTGGGAAGAAAGTGGATTATTGTGAGTTGGTTGATCCTACATGATAGCCAGGATGTTGCACTCAGTGGTGCTATGCCAACCATCTGCAATGTATTCCCTGCCACCATACTCACCTGTGCCCAGTCGTGTCAGAGGGTTGGTTTGCAGCAGGCTGGAGATTAGGTTCTGGGAGTCAACAGGAAGGGCCTCATCTCCTTCAGGCCAAACAATATCATCTAAATCCACAAAGCCATGTGGTGTACCAGAGGATGGTGGGAATCGAAAAGGAAAAAAGTCATAAAAGACACTTTTTCCACTGTTTTCTTTCAAAACAGCTTGCTTAAGTGGAGCTCTTAAACAGGAATGTTACAGAGTTAACATTATTTTATTCGTCTAATTTACTTACCACATGATTTTTTACGACACAATTATCACGCCCTTCTACATTTTAATAAAATAAACACAAAAACAGCCTAGCATGTACCAGACCAGGGTCCTTTCTGGGATTTATGGCCATGACCACTCAGCTGTTTTCTCTTTATTACAGCTCACCTGAGATGACCTGTCCGAAGAGCTCCTCAGGCGTGTCCCCAAAGAAAGGCACGCAGCCCACCAGGAACTCGTACAAGATGATTCCCATAGCCCACCAGTCCACCGGCTTGCCGTAGCCCTGTCGCAGGATCACCTCTGGGGCGATGTACTCTGGTGTGCCGCACACCTGGGGAGAGAAGAACCACAAAAGCAAAAGCAAGCATGAGAATTCAAAGGCTGCAAAAGCAAGTCACTGAACACCTGCAAACATAACACTTTTGGTCTTTACATACACACACAGAAATGCTTACATTCTCCCCATTTTCACTAAAACTAAAAGGAAACAGACTGGGAACCAAGCTTTGGCAGTGAAATTCTTGGCATAGGCATGCGGAGGGGAGGCTATTTACAAGACATCCTGAGGTTTCATTCACACACTCATCATTTTTACTCTGATGAGAACATGGACTTATGGAAATGGTAATACAGTCATTAACATACAATTATTGGGTCATTCTGCACAAAATCCATTGCCCTGCAGCAACCCCAGTCACCAGATTTTCTATAACTGTCTTTCCAGTGGGGGAGATACTCCAGAGACAGGGCTACACTGGCAAAATCCTCCTCTAATCAAAAGTCCATAATGTAAGATAAGAAGAGTAATGGCTTTCCATGAACGGATGTAGATTCACTACCCAGATACAGAAGTGTACCCCCTGGAATGGGAGATACTGACTATGAGGTGACTGAAAAAATAAGTGATAGAATTTAAAAAACTGCAAAACAAACATATATTGAGTGTTAAAAAATAGAAACCTGTAATTAGTTGGGTGTGTTATTAATTGGGGTATCTCTGCTAAATTTAATGGCTAATAATCTCTGTGCTCCACTCAACTGTGCCACATTGTACAAGTATCAGATAAAGGATAATATTAAAACACAATTTTCAAGTAACATAGAGGCAACCATTTTGTACAACTGTCAGCTAAAGGATAAGGTTAAACACATAGCTAATGTAACACAGACAACCACTGATTGAGTTTGAAATGATACTGAAAAAGCAAGCAAAATCTACTGAAATTATATAATCTTTAACCTTTTTGAAATGGAATGTAACCTTAAAAGTGAATCTTGACTCTTAATAAAAACATTTTTTGTCAAACTATTCTTATTAATTAGGGTTGATTGCATCATTTAAAATAATGATTACATGCTAAATTACAAATATTTAAGAAGATCCAGTATCCTGTATCTATAATAATTAAAATACATATTCTTTTGTTAATTTCTCTTTTCAAATTACAATGAAAATGTGAAGTAGCTTAAAGTTAGTTACAATACTGACAAAACAGCTTCTTTCAACCAAGTAAATCTTACAGAATCTTTATATCATCTATTATACATATATTCAGTACACACTAATTTGAAGTGTGAGAAACTAAATTAAGAAAAAAATAAACTGGTTTCTTTATCAAAATAAAAATATCCCCAAAAGATTAAAAAAACTTGTCACCAGTAACAATTTGCCTAAACCTGCCCAAAAATGTTAGTGGCCTGCCATGTTCCTGGGCAGAACATCAGGCCTGGATGCAGAAGGTCTCCTGCTTCACATCTCAGCCAGGTACCCCTGGGATTACTGAAGTACTGTAAACTTTAAAAAAATTAAAAGCTCGACTAACATACATTAGAATATAAAAAAAACATGACCAAAATTTAAGTGGATACGGACAAGTATATGCTTGATTGTTTTGGGAAAATTTAAAAGGTTCTTAAAAGCAGGTCACTTTGTACCTGTTTGTCCAGGAACTCACGAGCATCCTTCTCAATGTGACCTTCATACAAGTTTGTGGTCAAGCTCATCAGACCCATTTTGGACAGGCCAAAGTCCGTCAGTTTGATGTGCCCCATGGAAGTTATCAGTAAGCTGCAGACAACGGAAAACAGACCTTCATTACCAGCCTTCCACATTCCTTGCATGTTTAAGTCGGTGTTGAAGTTCCAATCACAAATGTAGTCTTCCCATCTAGCAGGGGGACCCTTACTTGTCAGGTTTGAGGTCACGGTGAACAATCCCATAATTATGCAAGTACTCCAGTGCCAGCACAGTCTCTGCAAAGTACATGCGAGCCATTTCGACAGGAAGTGCGCCAATGTTCTTCAGCAGAGTGGCACAGTCACCCCCTGCAGACAGATGAGGAATGGAAACTTACCGCTTCCTTTTTGAACCAGTTTTATTGGCATTACAAGTCAACATGAAGCCTCAGAGTGAATGAAATGGTGTATTTGGTATTATATATACTAGTGGTCTCAGCTCTTAAAGCTTAGCCTGAATATCTAGACTAACTTCTGTGAAACCCATGGCTGCTGGCAGTTAAAGTGATTCACCTGACAAGGCATACCAACGCTGTTGGTTCTGCTGAGGATGTCACACTAAGGCATGGGCCTTCTGTTGGTACTTACCCTCTACATATTCCATGACCATGCAGAGGTGGCGCCGCGTCTCAAACGAGCAGAACATGCTGACCACAAAGGGGTTCTCGGCGAAGGTAAGGATGTCACGTTCCACAAAGGCCTGCTGGATCTGGTTCCTCAGGATCAGGTTCTGCTTATTGATCTTCTTCATGGCGAACCTCTGCCGCGTTTCACGGTGCCTAACCAGGTACACTGCCCTGTGTGTGCCGGGTTGGGTGGTCACAAGCCTGTCTCACTACTACCAACGTTATAGCTGCTTGTGTAACAGAAACTGCTGCTGCAAAATGTTCAAAAGTGACTGAAGAAGGGCTCTTGTAGCACTGCCCCACCAAACACATAGAAGCTTTAACTGCCGCACTCACCCGTAGGCCCCGTTGCTGATCAGCTTGATGGTTTGGAAATCTGCTTCGGTCGGTGGCTTTTTGGCTCTCAGTTTACTCTAGGAAAAAGAACAAAAACAACAAGGCCGCCTAAGCACAACTGGCTGGTATTCACAACAAAAATCAAAAAGTCCCGTTTTTCGACAATTCAGAATGTAACATGTGCCCAGGCGAGGTGACAAAGGAGACTGTCAACAGGCAAGAGGTAAAAACTGTCAACAGGCAAGAGGTAACAAGGACTTATAGTATTCACCAAAACTCGCACAAGGTTAAAACACTACCACAATGGAAACAGATTACCACAGAGACAAGTCAAGGCAGTAAGAGGCATGGTTACCCACGGGCAGATCGTTATATAGAATGTCTTTGTCCTGGGTTATGTTAACTTAAAAAAGTAAAGTTTATATGAAATATGTACATTTACCAGTAATGCCCGGCATCTAATATCTGCTCATGAAATAAACTAGATTAATTTATTGAGACTAAATGGAATTTTGTCCCAGTGTTTCCATTTTAGTCTCAGGCCATTAACAACCTGGTGCTTTCAAAGCATGGGGCACCTTACCTCTGCAGAATCATCTGTCTCTGGGGTGTGAGGTCCCTCACTGTCGTAGCTGTCCAGGTTCACCATTTCTGGAAAGAAACAGAAGCACCATAAAAACCCATTTTTGGAACTGGAAGAAGACAGGGCTCAGCAAAGTGCTATTTTGCCATCTCATGTTGCTAAATTATGAAAATGCTCAGCAGACTCTCTTCACCACAGCAGATTGTTTCACGTTTTTTCTACATTTCTCATATAAATAGCACTCTGTTTACTAAGTTACAGTTGGCTGAACAGATGGCAAAATTATTTAAAAGCAAGTCACATTTTGGCACTTCAACCTGCAGCTTTATTGACTTCCTCACCAACATCTCCATGAATGCAGCGGTCAGTGTCCTTGACATCTGTTCTCCGGCTGCTTTAATTCAGTAATCAGCCTTAAAGCTGGACAATACAGTTCTATCGTTTCAACTGTACAGGAATTTTGGAGGACCCTGTTTCCATATTTTGTTTGTTTGGAGGGCAGGAAAGAGGAATGAGGCACTGAAACAGCAGCACTAACCAGAGTGCATAATGAAAGGTAATGAGCTGCTCTTTGAGTTTGGTTTCTGCTAAAAATGATGGCTTATTCAGAAATTTAACAAAGCATTTTCACTGTAACAGCTTTGCCATATTAGGCAAAATATATTTATAGACACGTCTAATGCATGTGCATTTCTGGACAAATGTTTCTCTGTTTTCAGATTTGATAATGTTACAGATCTGCTGCGACAAGACAGCTGGCTTAATTTTAGGGATGTCTATGTGTTTCCAGTCAGCAGAGTCAAGTCAATGTTCTATACTGCTAGTATGATTGCCAGGTGATAAGTTGTCTACCTGATTCATTTAAATCATGAACAATTATTTCGAATTTCTCTGTTCCCATGGCTGCTTTCCTGCAATCTGTGGTTCAGGACAGCCTCCACACCAAAGGGCTGAGTGCGATCATTGCGATGCCTCTGCTCCTTCCTGTATGCTATCTGTGTGCGAATCATACTGTCTGGCTGTTGCCCTTGCAGGCGTATGTGACGTAACGCAAGCTGTTTTGCTCCTCCACTGCACACCTCATTCTGACGCCTCTTGCAACATCACCATCCCCCTCCCCACTCCTAACGCTTGACCTTTGGCTCACCCTCCAAGGGATCCCTGGTCAGCCCCAGCTGGCTGATAATGTAGCGAGGGATGTCTGTCTTCATCAGGTGCCCTTCCTTTGCGTGGTCCTCTGCTGCCTCCAGGAGATGGTAGAACTCCTCAGGGTTGAACTCCTGTTAGCATTGGGTACAGGGGGGATGTGACAGATAATAACTAACCTAACAGGAAATGGGCCTGTTTTGGGGATATAATAAGGCAAACACAATACATAGCATCCCACTGCTCTACATATACTTGACCAATGAAGAGCATGGGGTTAAAAACTAGGCATATTTTTCAAAAATACCAAGTTGGTGAGGATACAAAACAAACCGTCCCAAATAAAATGGCATGTATCGTCTCAGGATGACAAATTTATGTACGTGAAGAGGTCAACTGAGTACTAGTGAGAAAATAGCACGACTGTTTCGTGGAGCTTTCTGGTTGGATAACATCTTATTCGGCTTTCTCTGACATACGAATAGTGGATGAGCATTAGCAGATAAGATCCACAAAAGGAAGGAGGGGGGTGACACGAGGCTTTCCAGACAGATCTGACAGATTGTGGTCAGAAGCCACTTTGAAATACCACTGGCAGACAGTGTTAACGCCTTCTGACCTTACCAGCCAGTCTCCCCAGCAACAAAAGAGCAAGTCAAAGGGGTGTATCCAACCGGCTGACAACCCAGAGGGTTCATCCATCATGAGGCAGACGTTTCTGTCTTCTACACAATCATTAAATGTTGTATCTACTAGGAACTGAAAATAAAGGTTCCTACTCAAATAAACTATATGTAATTGTTCTGCAAAATAGTATGTAGTAAGAAGGGTTTGTCTATATTTGTGATTTTAACATGGATATTTACAGATGTTATGGTTTAATGTTGGTAATGTGCAAAATGTAATTTCTTTCCTTGGTTTTTGTAATGACACTCAAGTTCTGAGCAAGTGAAAACCAAGGCACATCATTGTCCTTGCTGGAAACATCTGCATATGTTACAACCCTTTTCCCAAGGGTGGGTGGTCTGACCTGCATATAGCAAATCTTCCATTATCAGAGAACTAGATCTAAGAGGGTGACAAAGCCAAGCAGAAATACAAAGTTGAAATTGCCACATAATATGAAGCATATTGGTTGCTTTCACTAAGTGTCCCCTGAACTAAATCACAAAGATCACATTTCACACACTCTACATTGTGCAGAACTGTACTCACTTCCTGCATGGACACTAGTTATTCTAAGCAGCCGTCACCAGGAGTAATGCTGTATGGCCTTAGTTATATAGCTGGTTCACACATGGTATGACTGAATGGAAAAAGCTTAAAAATACACAGTGCCTCACCCCCTAAGTAGCAAAACACTATCAGCAGTAACATGGTGAGTTCTCTAAGTGACAGTCAAGTCTCTCTGAGTGACACATTAAAGGGTGCTAGAGAGAGAAGTGCTCTTCCTGTGTCAGATCTCTATCACATGCAGTCTATCCTGTCTGCAGAGTTACAGTTCCTTTGAGGGGTGGGATCTAAGGGCTAAATGGGGTGGACTTGACACGTGCTTTACCTCTCGGCTAGCAAGGTACTAAGTTACTCAGACATCAAACTGTGAGAAAAGCAGAAAACTGGGAAATTATTTTTACATTAGCTCACACAATGGAAAAAAATCACAGCTGTCACTTAATGTGGAAAGCTTACAAAACAGATCAAATATTTTCCTTTTACAATATTGGTTGCCAATATAGCCTTATAGCATAGTATGTTAGCACAACAAACCGGCATGCAACACGTGATCTCACACACGAAGACATCCTATACTGTACCTTCCACATATGCATCTGGAGCAGGAAATATTTCGAGGAACGGGACTCACAACAACGGAGGTGCAGCAGAGAAACGCTCTTTACTGCGTTCATTTGGCTGTGCGGGTTGAAAAACTACTTGCCTCTGCTTTGACAAGCTCTGCCTTTGTAGGCATAAGCGATCCATCTTAGGTCTGGCTGTATATGAGCTGTCCCCAATTACAGTTTATTTGCCTCAGAACATCTCAAATTGTTCCTTGCAATATAATATAGCTACAAAAGCAGAGAACCTGTATAATCACTGACCAGTTAATTTACAAATACAGTTATGCTGATCGTTGTGTTTTTATACAGGAAAACCCCCAAATGGGGGGGGGGCCTGTATAATTACTACTATTAAACTGCGTGCCAATCAGGTGCGTACTGTACTGACAGGTGTGAACATGATGTAGAAGGTATACCGAGCAACAGCAACACTGATTAATCTCTTCTTGATAACGGTGGAAGCCAACAAGGACTGAGTACAGTGCTTGTGGGAAACTATAGCGTAAAGTAGATAATAACGACAATGAGTTTTGGTGGTGTTACAAAAACACAGAGGGGGTAAATCAATAACGACACACTCCACGCTCATTTGTTAACTAGCTCTCACAATAACACAACAACGTCTTCCAAAAAGTTGCTTTAGTGCTATTTTTAATTCCCAAACCGGAGACTTCCGGTCAGCTCTTCATTCGTCTTTCCGACTGAGGACTGACATTCCAGAGACTGATGGGCACTTTCTAACTACATGTCAGTCCCGCGAATTTAAAGAAACACAGCAGAAAACACAAATACGTCCAGGGTCATAACGTAACAAAGGGTTATATTAAGGTGTTCGCACCTTATCCACTGTTTCAGCTAACCATGGTAGAGCTTATAATGTAACACCCATGGATACAGGGCTCCTACTGTACAGGACTTACACTCAATTGTGATAAATGAGGTTTAATCAAAATTAGCATATAAAATATGTAATGTTAACTAATTATCATAAAAAGCAAACATGCTTCATAAAATATGCTTTGCATACACATAGTATCATAATCTACTAGTCTAGTTAAACCCTTTCATAAAAAGCACGTACAGGTTGAAACATGTTGTACAACGGCTGTATAATTACTTCCAGAATTTAATTTAACTTTAAGTCACATTTAAGCCGGCTTTGCTGGGGACCAAACAATGAAGGAGTTTTTACAGACCTGAGGTGTAATCTTGAGGTGTGAGGTGTGTGTGTGTGTGTGTGTGTGTGTGTGTGTGTGTTTGGGGGGGGGGGGGGTGTTAATCTCTCACTGCACTGAGAAATGCTCCACAGTAAATTTCCCAAACACAACGTACTGTACCACACACATGCATAGATACATTCAAACATACACTGTAGAAGCATCATGAATGACTGGAATCTACAGTAAAGGACAGTTGTTTATCTTAAAATTTAGATGTCTGGGTGAAAGATGGTCGACTGTTCACAGGCATGTACCGATCTCCGTGTGCCGTCTGTGTGTGACATTTTGCTTACACTGCTGGGCAGACACAGGGCCCAGTGTGCAAGTGTGCAAACAGATCAACTCACCAGGCACTCCAAGAGCCTGGCAGGACGCGAGATAATGATGAGGAGTTTCTTCACCAGCTCTGCAACGAAGGCCACCTCTGTGCTCTCTGAGCGTTCATATGCCTGTGAGGGACACTGATATTAAACACTTCACCTGTATTATTCACAATATTCAGGTCACCCCTGAGAAGTCAGCTGATGACAAACTGAACCAAATCATGTCCCTATATCCATTTCTTTACAAACCATTTTCTGAAAAATGTTCTCAATTTTTTACCTTTATTCAATTATGCCACTCTGTATTTGTTGAAACTAAAACCCTTCAGCTGGACATAATTCAAACTTGGGAGAGACGTAAACACTGAAGTTCCCCAGAAGATACTAAATCCAGTTAGTCCGTCCTTCATGAGTTTGGGTTGGTAGGGGGTGGCTCACATTGTGCAGCAGCTTTTCCAGGTTCTCCTGCAACTCAAGGAAGTAGACGGTGGTGATGAGGCCCTCGCGCGCCTTAGTCAGGCAGTCACGGGCTAGCTCGGCAATCTGGTGGTGGATAAAGCTGAGGACCCCATCCGCCAGTGGCAGGACATTCTCAGGTGTGTACGCCTGGATGAACTCTGCCAGCCGCTCCTCCATCTGTGCTGTTGCCTGAATAAGGCATGGGATGTTCTTACATTACATCCTACATTGTACCATCCGTGCTGTTGACCATGGTGTGTGTTCACCAGGTTGTATCATTATTTCACATGTCATGAGAGTGAACATTTACCTTCATCTGAAAGATTCTAATGAATGACTGACTGCTAAGAAGCACACACCTATATCAAAATACCACACATTATTTTTCATCAACTATCTTTTCAGAGTCTAAAAACACTTAAATTAATCGAGAGAAGCTAAAAATCAACTGTGCATATGTGTGCTTGTGTGTGTGTGTGTTTCCATGCTGTAAATGTATTTGTATAAGGTAGTAGGTATGGTGTGTGTGTGTGTGAGTGTGTCTGTGTGTGTGTACTAGGTTAGAGTCTGACCTTGGGGAAGCGCTCTTTGTAGACATGATTCATCATGACAATCTCATTATCATAACAGGAGGGTGACCGTCCGGGGCTACAGGGAAATAAGCAGTGTGTTAACCAGCTATTTCTCTATCCTTCTATCGTCATTTTTTCCTACACATCTTCTATCCATTAAATAACTTTAACACCTCTGAACACAACAAATTCTGCCACACAGAGCTCCTGTTTCTTTAAAGACAGCTGTTTGAAAAGGAGTTTGTGAAGACCAGTAAACCCATCCTTTCACCTGAGGCTGCGAGAGCGAGGCCGCATGTGGGGGGAGCGCCGGCCTCCGTCATCGTCAGTGATGCTCTCTGTGCTGCCAAAGTGCTTTGACAGGAAGTGCAGCTCGTCCATGGTAGGCTGGAAGGGCAGCTGATGCAGGCGCTCCTGGGAAGAACTAGATGACTGGGGCAAAGTGAAAAGAGATAAAGAGGAAAATCAGTCCACAGGGTGAAGTGAGACAGAAACAGTGAAGAAAATCAGTCCACAGAGCCGAGTGAAAGAGAGACAGGGAGGAAAATCAGTCCACAGGGCAGAGTGAGACAGAGACAGGGAAGAGAGACAGGAAAAATAAGTTCACAGGTCAGTGAGAGAAACAGGGAAGAAAATCAGTCCAGAGGACAGATTAAGAGAGAGACAGTGAGGAAAATCAGTCCACAGGGCAGAGTGAGAGAAAGATAGGGAGGAAAATCAGTCCCCAGGGCAGAGTGAGAGAGAGACAGGGAGGAAAATCAGTCCACAGGGCAGAGTGAGAGAGAGACAGGGAGGAAAATCAGTCCCCAGGGCAGTGAGAGAGAGACAGGGAGGAAAATCAGTCTACAAAGACAGACTGAGGGAAGGCACTGGGTGTGGGATACAGTTTTGAGCACATATAAAGGAACTGGGATTATAAGCAACTAAGCAGTTAAAGACAAGGATCTAAAGCTAGCTAGGTCAAACAGGAAAGACTTGATTGTTATAGTTTTCTTTTGAGCTATAAAATTATGAGGCAGTATAAATTTGTAGGTCACTCTGGATAAAAGTATCAGGTAATCAATATAAATAAAAGAAGACTGTGACAGAATGAATATGAAAGTAAAGAAAATATGGGTGAGCTGATTAGTGAAGACAGCAGCAAGAGGTACTATGAGAAGATCAAAGAAGGTTGTCTCCAGGGAGCTTTTCCACACTGTGAGATCAGTAACAGGAATGCTACCCATCCCCGACACAGGTATGAGCGAGTATTCAAGATTATATCACACAGGGTCATGCCATGTGCCACTGCCTTGTACCCATATGCATACGCTTGATTTCCCAAGGCCTCACAGATGGGCACTGTCCTCTTAAAAGGAAAAAATCTGGGGTTTTGTTAGATGAATCGCAGGGCTTGGGGAGAGGGAAGAAAACACAGCGAGCCAATTGCTCCTCAGATTTATCAGAAACTTTATGTTAGTCAAAATTCTCAAGTCCTCCAAAATATACCCCTAACCGCACAACAATCAACAGTTAACCTAACTGTTTCTTCAACAGTTAAGGACAGAGAAGGAGAGTGGTGAAAAAGCCCCTTCAGTTGTCCCTTGGACTCTTTCGGTCCTTTTCCTTCTGGGTGTCTTCATTGCTTCTATGTTGTGCCGCTCCACCACAGGCCCACGTGTCTCCCACTCTCTTCCACCCACCAAGCCCTCTGATTTCACTGACCAATCAGAAAAGGGATTAGCCACATTAAAGCCGAGAGACCTGAACACCCACACTCTGTGCAGAAGCATGGCTGAGTTCCCTAACAAGGTGGACGCCTACTGGATGAGTGTCTTCACAACACAAAATCAGCAAAACAAACGGGTGTGATCCAGAATAGGATTGGGTGGGTGCAGGTACTTCTCATTCACAACTGACAGTTTTTGCAGCTGTGCCGATCCTTTATTACCTTCACATACCATTTTATTTCTGGATCCTCTCCAGCTCTCTCTGTTATCTTGTTTCACCTTTCATTCATCCCTTATCCTGAAGTGCGCGCGCGCGCACACACACACACACACACACACACACAAACACACACACACACACACACACACACACACACACACACACACACACAC
>JABJVR010000077.1:2571069-2594305 GCA_025773905.1 Chitala chitala
GAGAAAACCCACCAAGCACAGGGAGAACATGCAAACTCCACGCACACAGACCCAAGGTGGGAATTGAACCCCAGGCCCGGCGGTGCGCAGAGACAGTGCTAACCACAACGCCACCGTCAGCAGTTCACAAAACCTAAATTTAGCAAGAATGACAACCGTTAAGCGCTATTTAGTTTTATATGGATGAGAGAATGTGTAGTCAGACCATATTCCATTATTCTTTGAAGTGGCTCATGTTTTTATTTCTCTGTCAAACTCAGTACACATACCAGAAATGTGAAGATCACAGCAACATTCAGTGCCAGGCTTTGAGTCACACTAAATGATGATGGAGGTGGGTAAAACAATTACCATGCTGTCTTAGATCAGCTGTTCAGTGTGCAATGGGATCAACTGAACCCGTGTACATGGAGAACACTGGGCATTTACAGATGAAAGGAAGTGGTGTTTTCATCTGAAGAGAAAGCAAATCCAGATCTGAAGGCATAAATTCAGATTTTAATCATGGAGCAAGTACTATTGTATTGCAAGTTATATAGAAGAAACTGTCTTTTAAAAAGGAGCATACTGTTGTATGCTGTTGATCCTGTTTGGAGCCAGCATTTGCATCTTCACAAAACATAACTGATGTATACCACAGACACCTATCACTTGCCCATATAATACTGAAGACATTTCCACACAGTAATGTAATATTTGTGTGGAATATCTCCCCTCCGTCTGGATGGCTCCACAAATACATATGAAGATGCTCTGAAGGATGGGGCAATGTACAATAGTTAACATAGTTTTATAACAGACTTTTGAGCAGATGCTAAATGAGAACGTATGTAGAATTAATGCAATCTGGTATCACAATAATGTCTTTTCTCCAGTGTACGGTATGCACGAAAAATATATTTACTGCAGTAAGCTAAATGATAGGCTATTAAATGAACTCCGCTGAAACCGTCCTATTTTTGCCACGTTAACTAATCAAAAGCATAACAATCTTGTTTTGTCTTAGCAGGAACAGTTCGTTTTTTTGCTAACAAGCTGGAAAATTTGCTGCCGTTATATTTTTATCGCCGTTCTATTTTTGCAGTCGTTGTTTTGGGAACTTGACATAAACCAATGTTAGCGAGGGGAAACTCCCCTGTGTCTATATTATGTCCCATTGACATACACCTCAAGTCGCACTTCAAAGCGAGGGAAAGCAGAACAACACACACCAGCTCTCTCATAACTGGTAACGTAGGCGGGGGTTCCCGGAAAGCTTCCTTCGTCGTGACGTTTCTAGCACATAACGAACCATATATGGAGGTGCTCTGTGAGTCAATAGGAAAAGACCCCAACGCGTTCACGTCCTAGACGTCAGCGCGCAGCGTGTGTACGCGTGTGTACCCGGGCGTAAGCGGCAAACATTTATTGCTGTGTAGGCCACTATTCCACCAAGGAAATAAGGCCTAAAAAAACGCAAGGGGGTAGTATTTTCAAATGCAATGTTTTGAAATATTTCACCTAGGCAAGATAGCCCAATTTTCAATTCTTACGTTATAATGATCGATCGTGTTTAGTTGTTTGAACAAATAATGCAGCAAACGATTAACCGATTTGGCGTTCAACGAAAATACACGGACAAGTAGTAATTTAAATCGTTTTTACTTAAATATATGCAAATAAAAAAGTAAACACGTGTAACGCCGTCGGGATCAACCTGACAATACATAATAACTTAGACTGCACCAACATTTAACGCATTTCATTACAGAAAGTATACAACCCCACCCTTTAAAATTTTTAAAGGGAATAGGCCCGACCGTGAACACTTTGGATTTAAACACATGACTAAAGTGGTCCCTTGAACCAGCCCTAAGCATTTCGAACTAAAGTACCTTTGCAAAAAATGATACAGAACAATTCTGTATTTTGATAGTGAACATCAAATCATTTCAAAAAGGAAAACAAACGTTTCAAGAACAGTAAATTCAGTAGTCCAGTGCTGCAAAGTTCGTTTTACAAATAAAACATTTATAAATTGTCCAGTGTTTTTCTTTTAAACCATTGTCCGTGATCAAATCTTCTTTATTTAAAATGACTTCATCTTAGTAGTTAACATAAGTTGGCAGCCACTGCTAACATGTGTCATGACTTTTTGCTTCAGCTGAGCGACCTGTTCTCGTAACACCGAGGCGGTACTTGAGAGTCCGGCATTGTCCGACTTCAGACTTTTCACCTTTTCTTCCAAACGGGAAATGCGCTCCAGTTTACGCCGTCTGCACTTTGTCGCTGCCAGTCGATTTCTTAACCTTTTGCGTTCCGCTTTGATGCGCTCCTGGGTCTCCATGTCGATCGGGGACATTGGTGGGGTGCCGTCGCTGTTCTGCACGTCTGGAACGGTCTGAGGTTCCTCCTTCAGGGCCATTAGCCGCTGTGGATGTAACCCGGCTCCGGGCAACGTATGTTGGTACTGATGTGAGGCGTGAGTCGTCGTTTGATGTTGATACTGATGGTGAGGCAAGTAGCTGATGGTGGCTGTAGGGTAGTTGCATCCAGGCGTTAGGTTAGTGTTTGGCGAGCAGGTGTTCAATGTTGTATAAACAGGGGGCTCATGGTGCAAGGAGGAGCCGAAGACGCTAGAGGCCGCAGTGCACGTCGTCACACCACCGGCTCCAATAGAGACGTTGGGCGGGGGCAACTGGTTCATCTTGTGGAGCTCGTCCAAAGCTTTCACGAATCCGTCTGCAAAGCCTTCTTGTTCCTCTGTGATTCCCCGACTGTAAAAGTACTGGCCAGGAGTGGGTGTAGTGGTAATAACGCCGTTACTGTTCTGGATGATCAGTCTCTCCAGTTCAGGTGAAGCAAGCTTCAGCGACCCGACGTCTGAGTTTGCAGGCTGGTAGAAGTCGGTGTCAGCTCGCAGTTGGGACTTCAGACTCCGATAAGGCTCGGTCAAGTTCAAGTTCATATTCTGCTTAAGAAGCTTGTAGTCGTGTAGAGCTGCGTCTGAGTGGCCATAAGCAGAAAGAAACGAGTCGTCATGATAAAACGGTTGTTCCATTTTTGTAGACATACGAGTTAATGCACAAAATAGAGTATCAGACGTTCTGTTGTTATAGATAACTTATTGTAGATATAAAGATGACGTCTACGCCGGCTCTGTAAATCGAGTACAGCACAAGTCTTCTGTGTACAGACACTGTGTAAACGTCCAGAAACCGTATCTGTGCCTTGCTATTAGACACCTTGCTCAAAAATACAAGAACCGACTGCCTTGAATGTCTCTGTAACGAAATGTCCCGGAACAGCACTTAAAAATTTAAACCAACACGTTTATCAAAGAACAGAACAGAACTTCCAAAGGAAGTTTACTGTACCAAGTCAACAGAGGCAGTTTTTCTTGACAGTTGTATCAAAGTGATGTCCGATGACGAATTCTTCGGTTCTCTTCTTATCGGTTCAAGTATTTGTTGCACATGTCTTTTTCGTGTTGAAAAAGCTGGATGAACGTAAACCAGAAAAGTCTTCCTCACACTTGCCTGCCGTGTATCTTATATGTGTTAGATACTCCGCCACATGCTGCTTATATACCAGCTCGGAACTCGGCGGTCACTGATTGGCTTGGCTCGCGCCCAGATATAGAAACATCAGATGGGCGATGACGTTAATGCCAGGAACTGGCTGCGACCGTAAACAAGCCTTAGGCGTGAAGAGGCAGTAACGACTGCGGACTTTGAGAAGCGGGGGAAAGGTACACATGGATCATTTTTTAATTCTTGCACTTTGCTACGTGCAAACTGACGTGTAACGCACATCGAAGGTGGTATCACGTAAAGTATAGTAGTTTTTAATGTCTGTGTATAGGTTTATGTTGGTAGCTAGCTCGTCAATAGAAACAATGTCTCACTATGACTGTCTTCAGTCTGTTAAAGCACGCGCATCGAAGTCTTTTATTTTAATGTATTCCTTAAACATCCTTAAGCATTTAGCAAGATAGCTAGCACGAAATATATTTTTGCTGGTTGTCAGTTTTAATGTTGTTTTTCATAGGACGTAAGAATAATGCCTTACTTGAAGAAGATGGATAGAACAAGTGCCGAAAGGGACCGCAGTTGGTTTGTTAATTGTTTTTAAGCACTGAAGGTTCGTTAAAATAGTAACGCAACAGGCTGTTCAATTTATTCGTCTAAGCTACAATAGTCAAAATATAACACTAATAATAATAAGAATCATAATCACAAAGTGTTATATTCTTCGGTTCGTTACTAAAGTAAATTGTCAGTTTAAAGCAATAATTTACATATTTCCAGGGTGTACTGGCGAAATTTTTAAATTATCGACTCATACCCAACTCACAATAAACTATCTCTAGTGTGTGTTTAATGAAGTTAATGGACAGTGGTCACCCACAGGGGGAAAAAAAAAATAGAGTCCCCCCCCTTTTCCCTCAGTTTGGTAGTTTGGCATCTGTTTAACGACTGTCTTGTGTCATCATATCCGTGGGCGTGTGGGTCGGCCTGGTACAGCGGTATGCAATCCATAGGTAACTGTGTAACTGCAGGTGAACTGGATACATGTATTATGTAAGACCCCAACCATAGATAGGAATTCCTGGTTTGATTAAGCACATTAATGTGCTGACATTAATGACATAATTAAATTATAACAGGGGAAAAAACAATGGAATCAAAACGAATTGAATGAAGCTTGTATCCATGAATTGAATCGATTTAACGCGACTGACTCACGCAATTTGCGTGGTATAGATAACAGACCATATATGGGCACGCCTACGCGTCAGTTCCTGTATGTGAGAAAAGCGGGAAGCCTATCCCATCTCGGCAACTTTCCAGCATCCAGTGGGTGGTGGAGAAGCAGGCGGCGGGAGGAGGGGTGAAAGGGAGAAGCTGAATGGCAGCACTAGCATGGTCTGTGCCGCGAGCAATAGGCTTGTAATATCAAGTGTGGGCACGTAAAATAAAATTGCAGTTTCAACAAAATCTTTAAAGACAGTCGAAGTAAGATTTCCTTATCCTTTTTAGGAAGTGACACCTGAGGGAAAATGTATTGCACGTAGACTAGCAAGTAAATTGAATTATTGTGCTGAGTTGGATATGTATACATATGTGGTATATTAATATCAGTTTAATAGCTCTGTATGGGAGATAGAGTGCAGCCCCTGTTTTAATATGTGAGAGGGTCCTTTTCATTTTTGCATACCTTATGGTCTGCACCAATGGTTTGCAAATAGTGGCCTGAAATAATAATTGGCCCTCTGACAAAGATTTTGCTTTTTAGTTTTTAATCCCTCATTTAAAAATCATGTTACCTGTGAATCCATATTTTTAATTCACATTTTTAAATTCACAGTTTTAGTTTAAAGACTATCTTCCATCCATCCATTATCTCCCGTTTATTCGGGGCCGGGTCGCGGGGGCAGCAGTCTAAGAAGACATGCCCAGACTTCCCTCTCCCCAGACAACTTTTTAAAGACTGTCTTATTTAACAAAAATCTGTGTCTCTCGCAAACAGAAAAACAGACTGCAACTCCCCTACACCTGTAAAAATATGTTGGGGGCCCCCCATTGAGAACTGCTTAAAAAAAGGTCCATGGTTAATTCTAATAGCTGACCCCTAGGTTTTCTAGAGTTTCTGGTGATGTATTTTTCACCTAACAGGTGTGTGTGTGTGTGTGTGTGTGTGTGTGTGTATATATTTTCCTTTTTATCAGGTTTGTGTTCGTTATAATCTTGTTGAATGTTTTAGGTTGTATAATACAAAGACCAAAGAAATATTGAATGTGATTTAAATTGCTTTCCAGTAAAATTTTTGACTGCTATGTGTTTTAGATCAGTTTATGTGAGGAATGGAAACATCGTTAAGCCTGTCAGAAGAAGCTGGTGATTTGTCTTTGTGATACTGTCAGTCATGTCGTATGCGTCACAAATGGCAATTTTTTTCCCACTAAGGTAAGAACAAACACATTAAGCATCATAAGTTAAACCTTTTATAGGATATCATGACTTCTGATGATTTTTATGTTTAACTAGAAGTCTTTCATTTTTAAAATCTGATCAACATAGTTTTGTTTACAGTGCACCTACAAATTAAAAACCAAATGACCCTATTAACTACTGTGTAATGAATTCTGAGTTTTGTTGCAGAAACATTGCACATAGTGTAATGTCTTTGAATTATATCTTTTAAACAAATTTTATCATATCAAAACAGTTTTGAGTTGAAATGGTTTTTAAGTGCATAAAAATATTTGAAATTGTCAGGCACCAGTAGATTGCACAAATCAGTGGAACAATACTGTAATGCATTATAGGAGCACCTGGTAATCCTCTGGCAATATATTCTTTCTAATACTACCCTATATTTTTTACAAAAAGATAAGCTTATAGCTGCGGTAGATTGGCACCCTGCTCGGGGTGTCTCCTGCACTGTGCCCTGTACTTCCTGGGATGGGCTCCAGGCTTCCCTCGATCCTGAATTGGATAAGGTGGTAAAGTGAATGAATGGATGGATAGATGGATGGATATAGGCCTATGGCTTATATTTCATCTTTTATATACCTTTTAAAAATGTAAGACCAGGCAATTTTATTAATATAGTACAAATCAAAGTACAAGGCAACTCAGATTCAAAATGTACTCTTTTAAGAATTGTATGTCTAAAACACACAATCCCAGCTAATTTAATAAGCAAAATAGAAAAGAGCAAAGGATGACTGCAGTTCTTAACTGTAATTAAAATTAAACAATTAATAAACAATTGTGTATTCACAAATCTAATAAACATTGTTTATTTGCAATGAAAGCAGTACCTGAGAAATGGCTTATTTAAAACCGAAGTCTTTTGGTGGTGAGTCTGAGATTCTCCTAAAGAACCTGCAAGTTGAAAGAGCATATAGATTGGTAGGCTACCTCCATATGGACCCGTGTGTACAAAGTGCATGATGTACGCAGGCTCAACACGTGGACTGTAGAGCTATTGCTTTCAGACAGTGATGTAAACCAGATGATTACAGTGTAACAAATGATTGCAAGCACCACTGTAAACAAAAATAACATTGATGTGTTCTTTGATCCGTACCATGAATACGAACAGTGTGTAGGTTAAACACAGAGTCGTCTCACCGAGGAAACCAGCGTGCTGCCACATGAATAAAACAGTTCATTAGTCATTCTGAAAGTATGAGCAGGCAGTTTATGTAGTGAAATAGCAAACTAAGGCTCCAGAAAGCACAAGTGGCTTCCGTGGTGCATTGCTTCTTTGATATAGGTGAGCTTAATGACAGACAGGAACACCGGCTTCCGCATCTTTACCACTAAGGTGTTGATTTCTTGACAGTTTCCTCGTGGTTTTGTAACGAACATTTAGATCCGGGTCTCCCCAGTTTCTTGTCTAAGTACTGCATTAGCCAGTACCTCATCAAAACATCTCTATAGTCACCCGAAATAAGGAGGGAGAGAAAGTTGGTAACAAATAGTCAGCACAAAAAAGTGAAAGGTAGTGTCACATTCAGTGTTTCTGTAGGGGTATTTACTGATAAAGAAGTGGTAGAAAGGTAACTTCACAGTAAGAATGTTGTTCATATTCCTTACCCTCCATAATGTAAACCATTGAATATTCCATAAAAAAAAAAAAAAAAAAAATTATTCCCTCACTTTTCAGTGTCTGTCCTTCACACAAGCAGTGAAGCTTGTTAGACCTAGTGTATGGGAATTCCGAGAAAACATTTTTCATGTGAGGCCAAACTAGTCACCTGGCCAAGCTTGTTTGTAGGTTTGTAGGTCGGTGCCAATGGAACTGAAAAACGCCCAAACCTACTGTCGTAAGTTTGCAAGTTATGGCACAGAGAGAAATGGCAAATAGGAATTTCAGAGCATTTGTGCAATACAGTCACTTTATTA
This sequence comes from Chitala chitala, assembly GCA_025773905.1. Taxonomy (NCBI): domain Eukaryota; kingdom Metazoa; phylum Chordata; class Actinopteri; order Osteoglossiformes; family Notopteridae; genus Chitala; species Chitala chitala. The sequence continues at coordinate 2,578,968 of JABJVR010000077.1, forward strand.
ACTCACAGCTAAGATTGTAACAGTTGTTCTTTAGAACAACAATAACATTGTAGGAATCAACAGTCAATGGAATTGTGGTCTTATAGAAACAGTTTTCACACATCAGTTGCAGTATTGAGTCTTGTATGTCAAACTAAAATAATCCTATTGGTTTACAGTAATAATTGAGCTGTATACTTTGTCACAGCAGATGTGTTAACTTTAAAGATCATCTGGCTGATTCATTTACTCAATACCAAGAAAAGTGCAATCACAAAATTCTCTAATTCTCCATCTCTGTAAAACACCCCTTGCATGCAAATGCACATTGACAGCTTATCTCGGTCAGTTCTCTCATCTTTCTGGTTGAGTGTGATGCCGAATCACAGACTCTCCGTTGTAGCAGAGGACATGTGAAGAATAAAAAAAAAAAAATCAGGAGGATGACAAAAAAATAAGGATGACATGAAAGAAAAGAAAAGCTTGGGGTATAATTACACATGGTGATACACAAGGGCTGATGGTGCTGGAAGGGTACTTAAAGCAGTGTGCTATCCATTAGCACTGTGTTGTTCACATCACTGTTCAACCATGGGCAACAGGATCAGTGTGCAGCTGAAGAGCAGCAGGGCAAAATAAAAAGTGGGGGGGGGGAGAGAGAGAATGGCATGCAAACTCCACATGCAGTGAAGATTTGACCTGGAAGTGTAAAGCAAGAGTATTATCCACTGAGCCATTCTGTCATATATAATGTCATTTCATGTATAAGCAAATCTGTTATTCATGTATTTTTCTCTATGTGTGCCTCAAAACACTTTTGTTCATGTGTTTCAGATATGGATTTGGTGCAGTTACAAAATATATTCTTTCAATACAAAGTAAAAACAAGTGGCTGTAAAATAGTGAGTTTGAATATGTTAAAGCTACATAACCCAATTGTGTTAATGATTTTTGATTGGGCTATGTTGCTTTAACATTAATTTATTGTTAAATCATGGTGATATTTTCACTTAATGGGTAGAACTGTTGCCTTGTATCTCTAAGGTTACATATTCAAATCTAGTTGGTGCTTTCATGTTCTCCTTGGTGGTGCATAGGTTTCCTCCAGGTTCTGTGGTTTCACCCACAAGTCTCAACATGATAAGTGTTGAGGGAATGGATGGATAGCAGATTTTTAAAAACATTAGTCGCTCAATATTTCTTACCATTATATGATTACATACATTGATTTATGTTTAATCATTTTTAGAGCAAATGGGCATAGTGGCTGAGCGGGAAGGCATCTGTCTCACAAATGTGATACCACAAGTTCAAACAGAATCCAGGCCTAATGTCCTGCAGTGGGTTGTTGCCATGTCCAGGGTCTACCCTACCTTTCACACTAGACCACCTGCTTGGGCTCCAGTTCCCCCAAGCCCCTGCAAGGGATAAATGAATGAATGGTTTTTCAGGGCATTATGTTCTACCAATGTGTATATTTTTAAGTTACTCTAAATGATTTTTTTAGTGCAGACAGACAGAAAGCAGGAGAGAAAGACTGGCAGAGAGATAGAGAGGAAAGGGAAAGAAATGGGAAAAGTAACTGAAGAAGAGAGAGAAAACAAGGGACAGCGTGGTTGAGTGTGAGACTGACTTAAGGAGGGTGAGTGACTGAGAGTGAGAAAGCATATTCCTGTCTTTTATGAAGTGTGGACTAGGAGGGCATACTACAGTTGGAAAGGGGATGTTAGAGGGCCTTATTTTAGCAAGTCCATTTTTAAGAAAAAATAATTTTCAATCTCAATGAATTTATAAAATCTGAGATGTTGTGAAGTAAAAATTTCAAATGGTTTATTACAAAACATCCATTCATTTATTTTACTAAGGTCTATTTATTAGTTTCATGGCATAAAGGATGTTTAGAAACAAATGTTCAGTTTTACAGATATTTTAGTGGACATCAGTAGTTATAATGTATGATTTCATGTTGTCCATTCACTGTTATTTTTATAATTGTATTGTAAACAATCATTGCTCAGAGACAAACAGTGAAATCCAAATGCCAAACCTGTCATTGTGATGGTGTTTTGGTGTCCTGGGATCATGGCCTTGAAAAATTTTGGGTTGTAAGGTAAAAGCATTGTGGTTCTGTTTAGCTGATCTAAATGCTGTGTCCTCATACTAACATGTTACTTCAGCATCTGACTCACATGTTTCAGTCACGTACATCAAGAAAGTATTAGTGGACCTGTTTTTACTTATCTGTGGTCATAGAAGAACCTCTTTTTACAAGGTCCACGGCTGCATTTTGGCCTGTCAGCTGCTCCAAACACATGTACTGTTTTCCTCAGCCAAGTAGAACCTCCCAAGCCATTCCATAGCCAACCAAACAGCTGTCACTGGCCACTCTTACTCACAGCCCATTATAAACATTTGAACTTTATTCTCAAGCAAGGTCTTTAACGCAGCCCTCTGAATGTGGAGTAGCCTCAGGCTGCAGTGAGTCAAAAAGGGTCAAATAAAAAGCCAAGAGTACATCCCTCCAAGGGTCCATAAGACCACACTTTACAGATTAAGGCAAAAGGGTGATTAAGGTTGGTAAAGTTTTAACACAACTAGACAGAGGTTTCTGGCCTGTGCCCCCCCCTTTTTCTTGCCATCATTATTTTACAGCCTGTGGGATGGGGGAGCTTTGCATGTAATCACTTTAATGAATATACTTCTAATTAGTGTCCTCCAAACATGGTTGCAAGTTAAATGCTAAGAAACCTTGTAGCACTGAGAGACCTTTAGCAAAGGAGAGGAGACTTCTGGGAGAAATGAATGCACAAGGAGCGTGACAAGTGTAGTTACCTCCCAATTCACTCATACTGCAATATGAAATGTTAGTGTGGGTATGTGACATTCATCAGCCCCTATGATAGACAGATAACTGTTCTTCTTACTTGATTAAAATCCATCCAAAATGAATGATTGGCTTCCATTTTTTACCTGAGCTCCCTCCTCAGACATGAATTACAATGTGGATTTCATTCCCAATACTGTCTTCCCAAAATTATGTTTGGACATCATTTTAGAACATATTCTGATTCACCAGATAGTGGGGGAATCTCTGTTAGTGCCAGATTTATTGTTAATTTGTGGAATTTTTCCAGTTTCTTGCTGAACTCCTTGGACATGAATTACCAGTTTGGATTCTATTTACTGCCTTCTCTCTGTTCTCCATATTGAGATTTCTTTAGAATGTAATCTGAATAACTAGTGAAGTGTGATCTCTTTTATTAGCATCAAATTCTTATGGTAATGTTAAGGTTGTTTATTTGGCAGGAGAACAGACATAAAATGAAAGAGCACCTTTTGAAAGCATGCAATTGTGCTAGGTCTGTGCCTGATTTTTGTGTTTAAAAAGGAACTGATTTATGGATTAATCTGTCTATATGTCAAGTTTTGTACCAAGATTACACCCAGCCTTTGCATCAAGTTCTCAGGGTCAACAGCATCATCTGCCTGTCATCTGCAGTGTACAGATGAGCCATGACCTTTCACCACAGAAGCCAAAATGTGGACAAAGGCAAGAAGTTGCTTTACAATATTTAGTGTATTTTTTTTTTTTTGTATCTTTCTTAACTGTGTTTTTAAAGTGGATTATCTTAACCTGATCATGCTTTGGTTGTTATCCCATAGTAATGAATTGCAGAAGAATTGTGACTTGTACTTTTTTCACCTTTTTTCTCAGTTACTTGCTTTTATTTTAGTTACTGAAATTTGAAGTTGCTTCACCACCATTAAGGCATCAAATTGCCATAGACACATGCTCAGGCATGCCATTTTTCTTGGTTAGCAGACCCAGAAAACTCAGCGGTCAGCATGAACACACACAAAGGCCTCCCTTATTAGTCTGCATTTGTACCTTGGCCCTAAAGTTAAGCAGATCTTGGACAAGCTCAGGCCTGATGGGTTAAGTAGTAGTGTTCTGGTAAAAGCTAAGGCCATCCTCTGCTCTCCCTTCCTTCTCTGTTGTGTTCAGCGTGTATAGGACTGAAATTGTTTGATCTGGGGCGGGGACACCAGTGCTCCATTCAACAAAAGTGATACACAAACGCAGCTCATGCTTCACACAACAAGACATCTGCAAGAGTTATTTTTAAGTCGAACTCATTATTTTCCATTAGTGCTCCTGTGGTTACATGGCATTTTTGACAAGGTAATGCTTTTAAGATGTGTTATTACACCATACTTTACAGTAAACAACAGCAGGTCGTACTGGGTGGAGGCAGTTGGAATGTACCATGTGTACCTCATCTGTATCCCAATTAAAAGCCTGTGGTCTCTCCCTAGTTATGTAATTATCTTAGGTTCATTGCAAGCCATATATTTTTGGAGATTTGAACCAAACATCAGTCTCTCTTTGCCCCTTTCATCAAAGGCTTTGTCACAAACAGGTGCCTGGTCATGTGATGAAGCTGTAATTACTGACCTATGCACTCACGGAGATGTCAGAGAAATAACAGGGTTTGTTGCCCTGTGCTGAATATTGCTACACAACACGTGCTGTCAGAAATTCCTTTTAACCTTTTTTTGCTTTTCTTTCTTTCAGTTACACAGAATTTCTGTCCATACTGACCAGCTTGTTTACCTGTTTCTATTTTTTGTTTTCCTTCCACACTGCCCTCTTGCAATGCAGTTGTTGCAGTGATATTCTCTTCTCACTCCCCTTTACATATAACTTTATGCATGCAAGCAGGTCACACAGCTGTCTGCAGGGCAGGGTACTTTCTGCTGTTTATTTCTTACAAATAACAAACGAATGTGTAAGGGAAGGAAGAGCACATGGTTTCATCATCATCTTCATCATAGAGGTTCATGTTGCTAAAGACTCACACCATTGGACAGTCCCCAGCACAGGGAACTCATGTGATCTCACACCATTGGACAGTCCCCAGCACAGGGAAATCCTGTGAGAGGCTTCTTTAATAATGCACTGGACTGGAGAGGAAAGCGTGTTTATAATAACCTGTTACAGATGCATGCAGAGCTGCTTTCCCTTATATAAAGTGCATTTTGGCACAAGCACATTCATGGACTGTTTTTGCTCTCTTTTTCATTATTTTTATTTTTGACCTGTGGGTCTGAACGTTTTTCATTTCACTCCTGCTTTGGACAACATTTTTCATGGTGGTTTTTACTACCTTCAGTAGTTGTTCACATTCATCTTTATCCTGTTCTTCAAACACTCAGACCTCTGCTTCCTTGTGCTTGATGTTAAGATAATGCAGCTGTACTGACAAAATATTGCCCATGAATGTATACATACACTAAAGTAGACTCATTAAAAGTAACCAATTGTTTTTTCTTATTTAAAACCTACTTTAAAAACTTTGAAGTATATACCTTTTGTAAATATATGTGAATGCACCATACTGTTTTCAGTAATACACTGTGCATTTACTAGCAAGTACAGCTAATCAGAGATGCAAAGGTAAGTAGGAGCAAAATTTCCTTAATGCATGTCAGCATTAGTAAACACCATCCTCATAAAATCAGTGGGTTATTTTTACCCGGTGCAACAATGCAGGCTTTACTGGACTGAAAACGTACTGGGTTATTTCCAGTAACACTATAGATGAGGTCACAAAGTCCTGCTCCACCCATTTACTCTAAAACCAACTTAAAAGAAATAGCCTGGACTGTGTGTGTCTGTGTGTGTGTGTGTGTGTGTTACAAAGAGTCATCTGCATGTTGCAGGGATAGTCAAAGTGTAAATGAGTATTATAACAAGAATATGTATAACAAGGAGCGAGGAAGAACAAGAGGGAGTGATGCAAAAAGAGGAAGATAAGACAGCTGTTGGTTTAGTGTCCTTGATTGTTGCAGGGTCCATGGCTCTCCTTTGTACATTGGACTACAGTGTTTAGCACACAGCAGCTGGGCTCAAGCTTGCCAGGGCTGGATCAGGAAGCTTTGCAGTACTGAGGCCTAAGCTGCACTGTTTTGAGAAGGTTTGAGCTGCAGCAGGCTCGTAAGGACAGCCAATTTGTGTCATTCTGTGAAAGTGAGTAGGCTGCCCGTGATTCAGGTAGACACTGCTTGCCAATAAATTGCTCTCAGTGCTTTTGCAACAATTGCTGTCTTCCAGGAAAAGAGCACTTGAACCCCAGGCTGCCAGAGAGAAATCACAATGAGTCTGCAGTGATAGGCTTTGCATCCAGTCAGTGTATGTAGAAGCAGCACTCTTGTGGTTTGGTCAATAAAAATCAACATGCCTTAAACAATGAGCGTAACCAAAGCAGTGCAACTACATTAACTGCAAACATTCCAACAAAGTATTGGCCGGTGCACTTCAAGTAAGAAAATGCCAGCGACAAAAGCAGAACCGTGGACGTGCTCCATTCATATACGGAAATTTACTTGCTGAGTCATTCATCAGTAAAATTTTAGAGCACAGTAGTCATCAATCACATAAGGGTGAAGGTTTTACAGTAAAGATGTTCCTCACACACATTCGCTGTTATGGAAATAAGTTGAAATATTACTATTATCTGAATAAAATAATGGGATAACCATCTAACCCATTAAAGACGCAAGTGGAAGAGTTGTTTAGAGTAAACTCAGTTTGTTTATCATAACTTGTTCAAAATATGATTTTTGTAGAGTGTATGTAGGATCATTACTTTTTTAAAAGGTGTCATGTAACAAGGCCTATGACACACACAGACTTCATTTTCAGAAGTTTTAACTGACGAAGAAAATGAGGGTGCTAACCATTACTGACATGAAGACAAGGAGGTAAACCTAAGAAGCCAGTGGAAAAAGCTGACCACAGATGGCCATTGACAGAAAAGGGTTGGAACAACTAAGTTTGTCAGTAATCTTTAGGAGAGATAACAGAGTACATTTTAAGCAATTTTTCATTGTCAGAGAATGAATACGGTAAAGTTCTTGTGTACTAATGCCAGTGGGGCTAATGAATTCTCCCTTTAAGTCATGTAATATACCAAATGTGCTTGAACAATCTTTAATTAAATTGTACTTCTCCAAATGTATTCAAGTCCATTTCCATTCTGCCAAATCTTGTGGTGTGATTCAGTTGTCTCTTTCTATTCTGCATGACTGTGAAAGATAGACCAGTTGTAGTGATTTAGGGTTCCAAAGCTGAACTGGTTTTACAAAAGTGGCCTGTGTGGTGAAGAAAAGAAACTGGGACCTTCCCACGCTGCTGTCACCTAATGTGCTTGGTGAAAAGATGACGATGAAAGGTGTTCAGTAGTTAACACCCAACGCATACAAGGTTTGGGAAATTCAAAAAGTCACGTTTTATCTCACGAGACTCATGAAGTGCGGACACTAAACAGATGTTTTTAGCATGTTGAGAATATGACTTTTGACAGTATAGGAGACTAAGCACTGGTGACCAGCATGGATGCCTGTAATAAGTCTACATTCCACATAGTGTGTAAATGTGTGTGGTTTACATGGGGGTAATTCTTTCATTTATACAAAGTTGCACCGCTGCATTACTTAAGCCCACTCTTCCTAAGACTGACTTTGCTTCATATCTGATTAAGGTCACTTGTGGTCAATATTTTGTGCAGCAGTTACCAGCAGTTGAGGGGGTTTGCCCCTACTCACTGACTTACGGTAGGTTTACTTTGGGTGTCCTGGGTTTATAATGCTGGTTCATTTTTCGTTTCAAAAATGTCTACTCATGGTACTCAGTTTAGGAAGATGGGAAGTGGGATAAGTGATATTGTGGGATGGAGTTGAAGAATTAATGGCTGGAGGTTTGTACGAGCAATACATTCTTAAGTATAATTTATTCTATTCAAGTATCAAATTACAAAAAAGAATAAATGGCCAACAAGTGGTATAAAACATAAAAGCAACGAGATGATTTTTTTTGTGGTATAAGTGTTCTGCACATTTACACCGATTTTTTTCCATAGTACACAGTATACGCCTTTCTACATGTATTTATTGTTGTTTCTTTATGTGAAAAAGTCTTTGCCACATCCGAGTCAGACAGAAAAGTCTGAATCAAGTCATGTGAACAACAAGCACAAGAGTAGCATCGTATTTTGTGGTTGGATGTAGGCCGATGTGTTGCAGTGCTTGTAACTGGGCTGTAGAAAAACAGTTCACATGTTGTCAGGTAACATTTAGCAGTGACCCAGACTGAAATCTGTGAACCGCCAAACTCAGTAATAAGCAAATGTTCAGAAGCAGCTCCGAACCAGGATAAACGAATACTTATCAGCATTAGGTTGATGTTCTGTTTTTTGGAAGAGTTTTGTGCGGACCAAAGAAATGCCTGAAGTGGCCTTTAAGACAGAGTTTCTGGTGAATTTAACTTGACAAATAGTCAGTTTCCCCCACCATTCCCCCACCCTAGACAACCCCACCACACAGCTGCATATTCACACACTTAGTACAAGAAGTACTGAGCCGACTTCCCCGAGGTCTGCTCTCCACCCACTCGACCACATACCACAGACGCGCATATGTGCTCTCCGTCAAATATCGTTACCTTGTATCTCAGAACAATAGCTGAAGAAGAATCCACATCCGTGTCTTCAGAGCTGCAGTATCTAAGATGTGTCATTGTCCTGAGTGCTACCTTTGGTAGTTTACACTCTGAAGACTAACCAGCAGATGCTCACTACTGTAACCACTCCATTATAAATGCTGCATTAGCAGTGTTTTAATAGCACAGTTAGAGCAACAGAGCAAAGAAAGTGGTTTTCAATTTATTCAACTGTTCTTTTCTAAGCAACATACACAGGAAAAGTTTTTGGCAATATTGGTCCAATAGTAATCAGGACCTTCTGTCAAATGCCAGAACAGCCAGCTGACGTACCACATGGATGGTTGTCAAACGTACTTACCATAAAGTACCCAAGTGTGTTTGTTATAATTAATTTAAAAAAATGGCAGTGGAAATATAATTCAGAGAACCAATGAAAATGATACCTGGTTCATTACATTATTAATTGTATCCATCTGTATTTTGACTGATACACTTGATTTCTTTAGATATCAGCTGGACAGTGGGGAAGGTTCAGAGGGAATACGGTAATGGATATTTCTCCAGTATATTTTGCATAGCTTTCAGCAAGCTTTTACAGGTCTTTTTATGTGAACTCGGAAAACAGAATGAGTAAACAACATCTTGAGGGTAAAAACCCACATCTGGAGACGAACCTTGTATGTTCTCTTTGAAGTAGCCCTTAAAGAGTGTTTAGATGTTGAGTGTATTGTTTGATGTGTAATGTACAGGTGGTCCACGTGTGCTTGTGCCAGCTCTCTGGGAGAACTAAATCCTTACTTCCCACATGCATTCCGCGCCCCCCCATACACCCATCTGCTTCAGTCACATTTACTCTCCTCACACCTGCATTTGTCCTCCTTTGCACTCTAATTGGTCATTCACTTTGTCATGTTTTACATGTAACAACCCACACCTGTCCAAGTCTTGTTTGCTCTCCAACTCCAGGCTGTCTGACTGGTGTCACAGCATGGTCAGTGATGGAAGAACATATCTTTTATTGACCTTGAAATCTCATACCAAAATCTCTGACTCGGATGTGGCATACCTTATTCAAGAAAACAACCAAAAGACGTACAAATATTTATTCTTTAAAGAAAATGCAACTAATGTGGAATGCAAACATTCTATTAAGGCTTTGTTCTTCCTATAAAATCTCTAAATTCAGCGTACAGATGGGAGTAAAACAAGGAAGTTTACAGGTCTTAAGGTAAAATGCATTTCAAAGGGAAGTTTGCAGTATGCAGCTAGGTCCAAGTATAGCTAGTCATTTATGCACTCAACACTTGTTGCATGTTGTTTTTATGTGGATCCTATTACATTTTTTCATTGTTACTGAAAAATTGTTTTATTGGGACTGCCTTGTATTTATCAGTTGCTAACTGTGTCACTGCGTGACTTGTTCTGATAAAGTCTTTGTGCAGTTACAAAACAGTCTCTTCTGTGGAATTATGGGTAGCAACACCTTGAACATCAGAAGTATTTCTGAAACCCATCACACAGCAAGAGAGAGAAAAGAAAAAGTTGTAAGGTTTCAGTCAGGAAGACCACAACCTACTAAGAGCCACACGGCACTTAAACGGTTAACATTTCACTTCTGCCACCACCCAAAACGTCTGTTTCCTCATCTCTCCGCCTGTCTGCCAGTCCTGTCAACATGTCTGCTTTCGCCCAGTGTGCCAAATAGCTTTATGAACTGAAAGGGCATCCTGACTGCCCCTCTTCCATGGAAAGAAGCACCGAATCTGACTAAAATTGTGCCTTTTGCTATAAGAAGCTACTTAGTAATTACAGAGGCTCAGCTGAGCAGCACTCATCACCATGTCAGCATCCTGCTCTTCCATCTTGTTTCCACCATATCTGTATGCATCTGCATGATTTAATCACTTCAGTGTGGGTCTGTTAACTGACGGTTTACTTTTTAATGTTTCATTCAAGCGATTTTATTCATTTGGGAAAATGCAAAGTGAATTTTACACTTCTGTCATTACACTTCAGTAATTCGGCAGTTTCGCAGCATTCACTTGTGACTGCAGTTTGCATCCACGCAGTTAAATGTGAGTGATGCATATGTGCAGTTTTGGCTATTCAGTCATTTTATAACACAATTCGGTTATAATTAAGAGGACAGGAAATAAACACCCTAAATAAACTGTCACTGAATTTGAGGAAAGAGGAATTGATGACAGTGCTGTGGTTACGCACCTTTTTGTAAAAACAACAACAAAATTTATAATGAGCAGTGACTATTGAAAGATCACAATATGGATGACATCTTCTTTGATGTAATATCTTCAGTGCTGCTCTGAAGGTCTTGTAATGTTTCTGGATTTTTTTGACCAAAGTCAGGATTCCCCTTCTTTGGCCCACCAAAACCACTTCTTTCTTTCTTTCTTTCTCATGAAATCCTGCTTGTCTTCAGCCACACAATAGCCTTCAGTTGCTGTTATAAAGTATCCCATTAAAGGACAGTGTTGCACTGGTATTGCTTACAGCAAGCCTCAGTGGCTGTATGCTTTTTGTGTCCCACTGTGACAAGATGGAAAAGGTCAAACACACACACACGCACACAGTAGACAGTCATTTTATTTGTTTACCTTACTACACACATTCCTTTCAGGACAATAAAAACCCCAAACAGGGAAAAAACAAACTGCCACAGACGTAAGCAAACAGCAACACCACACTACTGGATAGAATGGCTGGAACTGAGCCAGAGCTGGTACATTCATGTGAACAGCCTGCCTGCCTTCATTTGTTTCTGTTTATTACATGGGCTGAAGCATCTGTCTCTTCAAGCCACATCAAAGAGTTGGAGACTTAACAAGCGCTAACAAGCACCTGTGTAATTCTGCTATTATAATTAGCTTAATGACTCTGTTGCAACGCTGCTTTTTGCCAGGGAAGTTGGAAATAAATTTATTTTCTAGACAGCGTATGCAATTTGCTATGCATGACGCTGTGCACGGATGCAGATGTGTGAAACACTTGTTTGTCCACCTGCATGGCCAAACACTTCCCTTCGTGACCACAGCCCTCTGAGCACATCAGTGCATAATGGGTTATCTGATTGGACCTTGCTAAAACAACTGCACTTGTTTTGCCTGGAGATGGAGAGCAACACTTCCAGGAAGATCTGTTGTACTCCCTGACAAGCTCCAGAGTGACGCTAATTTATTAGTTAAAAGTAACAGTCATAGCTGCTTATGTGTTTGCAGCTGCTGTGAAATGTGTTTGACACACTGTCATGTATTAGAGCTGTAGTTCCCCCCCATCACAGGGACTGACACCTGCAACCTGTTGACGACCTTTGTTGTACCTCAGCAGCTCCACTTCTGCTTACAGACTGTACTTTGTGCCCTGTTAGTAACAAACACCCCCTAGCTGTGGGATAATTTTAAACTATTTAAGTGAACATTTTAATTTAAACAAGTGCCTGCAGGGGGAGAGGAAGCGGCAAAGGAGCTGACTTGAAAGGAACTTACTTGCATGTCAAGGACTTAGTGACCCACAAAACTCAACTTCCTGTGATGAACCAGTCAGGATGTCATTCATTTCCTCTAGTAAGTGTTTACATGTTGATGTATTTACTTTTTGACAAAAAAGGTTTTGTTGTCAAACCATTTAAATTTTTTATGTGTCTGTCTATAAAAGTGAATCCAAATAAATCGTAATGATAATCTTTTAAAGGAGCAATAAGATAAAAATGTACTCATTTTAGAACAAGAAAATAAGATTGTCTACGGATATATTCTGTTTCTCATTAAGACTACAAAGCATTATCAGTGTGAAAAACTTCAGTTCACACAAATAAATAAATAGTGTTCACAATGATTACATTGTGGTACAGTACAGGTGAGGCCATCTAAGTAAGTCTTTTGTACCTCTGTGATCTTGCCAAAGTTTTATGACTATGATGATCTGCATCTGGGTGGATTCAGAAAACACTAACATAGATAGACAAACATACAAATCATTTTTAAAACTTCCTTTCAGAGATTTCTGGACTTCACACAGCATTGGTGCCACCATGTGCCCCCTCAGTGCAATTCAGCAAGGTGGTGATGTGTCACAGGATGCCCCCCCCCCAATTCCACCCTCAAAGACTTGTGCAGTGTTGTTTCTTCAGAACTTTTACAAAAGAGTTCTTTATGTGACGGGAAGACTTCCCTCTGTCTTTCTATCTGGCTAGTATATTTTTTGTTTTACTTTCAGGTAAAACTGTGGCCGACAAAACGAAAGTGAATCCCTGTCTCACTTATTCTGTTGTGAACATTTACATTGTATGTGATGGAAAGTTTTTTTGAAGAACACATGCTTTCATTTTGAAGATTTCTTGGTTTGTCTTTGTCATATCCTCATATGTATGAGTTCATTTAAGCATTCGCATATTCTTAAATGTGTGACTGACTGGAAAAATATGTAAAATGGTTGATAAATAAATATTTTGAAGGTATCAATTTTAAATGCTGTGTAGGTCAATAGTGTTGTCTAGGAAGAGTGTGAGTTCAGATATGGCTAAGATGGCTGAGTCAGGACCCACCTGCTACCACAGTGATCTGGTTTAAACGTTTAATAACTACAAGACGATGTCAACAACATGCATCCAAACAGTTTTCAGTTTTCAAAGAGGAATGGGGAAAATATCCAGTTCATGTTTCACAAATCACATTTCTCTTTTTATTACAGATAAGAATGGATGAAATGTTAGAAAAGCCATAGTTTGGTAAATAAGGCATTGTTGTGTATCTACAAAAAACTATTAGCAAGAGATGTAATGACAAAATTACTGTGTTAAACACACCTTCCATTTTAGCCATAAAATATTAATGTTCAATTTTATTTACTCTGTAAGTCAAACATTCAAGTACATTTGTTAATTGTACATTGTGTTCATTGTCAAAATTGTTCATTTTCCCTTGAATATGGAGAAAGAGAAAGCAGTTCAGAAACAAGAAAAAAACAGTCTGTCAACAGTGTGAAGGAGATCCATCCATGCAGCCATCTGTCCATCCATCCATCTATCTTGAATAACTGCTTGTTACTTCAGTACACAATGATATGGAGTCTGTGTTATAAAGCCATTGATGGACCCTGACACATTTTTATTTTCTCAGGGTATGCAAATACAAAAATTTTCAATTTATTTGAGCTGCAATTCTGGCAAACATTGGAGAAAACAACAGTATCTGCAGCACCATGGGTGTGAGGAAACAAAATGTTAATTTATGTGATATAGTATTAAAATTTTCCTTCTGCAAACACACTAGCAATTTTATCTCATTTGAACCAATCTACACAAGTGACACAAATGTATACTTCAATATACTTAAATATGCTGAATTTTCCATACTTGGGGTATTCTGAAAGGTAAACACTTTATTGAACTTCAGGTGTTGACGTTACCTATCAGTGACGTACAGTTGTGCTTGGTTTTCTGTACCAGAGTTGAAGTACTGGCAGCTGTAGTGACAAGGTGACAAGGCTCATCAGTGCTTACTAAAAACCTCAGGCTGACGTGCAATGACAGTGTGTATCAGCTAGCCCAGATTGCCTGGCTGATAACCCTCTTCTTTTACCACGTCATTTCACTACCAATAAACTTCAATGTACTGCTAGTGCCAGTGGCTTCAGGTATAAAATTGGGGAAAAAAAACTTCGAAAGCAGCTCACTGATCTCTCTGAAGAGGGGTTCCTCCTATATGGAAAGTCAACTCCATGCCCAAGATATGTAACAGGAGTGAGGGGCATATTACATGAATTTCTGTTTATTTTCTAACCCTTAGAAAAACAGATTATGTGTAAAGCTGTTGTCAGCTGCAGTATACAACTGTTGTGTTACAAGCCACAACTTTAAGAAACTGGAGTCATCAGTTGAAGTTGTACGTCAATGAAACCAACCAGTTTCTCAACTTCCCAAACTACAAGGAAGCTGTGACCTCAGAGTCCCAAGACTGATAGATAAAGTCCCCCCCCCCCCATACATAGATGGAGGGAGGCTGAAGAAATTCCACAGAAGAAAGCATGCTTAGAAGAGGTGGGAGGTGTCAGTACTGTTTGTCTGTGATGTACTGAGCACACGGACAACACTCTCCACAGGATAAAACTGGTTTTTTTCAGTTTTAGTTTCCATGTGCCATTGTTTTATAATCTGGGGGGAATCCAGTCACACACCTTTAAAGTCAGACTTTTTGTCTTGCATTAGTTTGCTTAAGTCTGGTTGTCAAATGTCTTTTGAACATTATTGGTTTGTTCCAATTTTACTTTCGTGTCAATAAATGCACCACACTCCAAAGGCAAATTAAAGTAATTATGGCTGTATTGGTTAATTTACTTCAGTGAAAGTAGTTTTCTCACATCTGAGAACACTACATGATAGAGATGATGGGGGGAAATTTTATAGCTAGAAAATAATTTTTGATAATTTCAAGGACATTTACTAGATACATTAATTTGTCATGGAGCCAACACAGAGTGTGACTGCATGGATTAGAAAATACTTGTGTTCTTTTCATAAATACTATCAGAAAGGAATTTATGTATGCTATGATTCAAATACAATGTCTAAACTATTTGAAGGATGCCATGTAGATTTAAAAAGCAAATCATTATTTGTTATAAATGTTTTGCACAACACTTTTAGCAGTTATCGTGGATCTTAAGTTCTTTTTGTCTAAAAACAATGAAAACAAATAAATTGCCTCTAACTGTTTGCATAAATGTTCCACTTTTTCTTATCTAGAGAAGAATAAAGTGGCAAAGTAACCCTTCCTAGCTCATAGTTTTCATGTGAACCGCACCGGCCGCGGGGGGGGGGCGGGCGGGGGGGGGGGGGGGG
>JABJVR010000077.1:2594405-2616590 GCA_025773905.1 Chitala chitala
TATATCTGGGGCCAGGTCACAGGGACAGCAGTCTATGAAGGGATACGGATAAGCGGGAGAAAATGGATGGATGGATGGATGGATATATATATATATATATATATATATATATATATACACATACATATACATACACACTGTCAGGATGTACGCATCTCCTGCCTTGTGAGATGCCTTACTCTTGCCAGCAATCAACAGTGTTCAGTTGTCTCGGTGTTAGAGCACATATTTTTTGTAGAGCATGTATTTATTTTGTCGACTTACGATATTTTCAAGTTATGATGGGGTCAAGTCGGGGACTATCTGTATATATATATATATATATATATATGTGTGTGTGTGTGTGTGTGTGTGTGCGTGCGCTCTAAAAGCTGCAAGTTACCAAAACAAGAGAGTAACAGACTAAGCAGTGCCCTAGTGTCATAGGGATGGTCCTCCTGTCCTGTCTAGTTCAGTGTATCTCTATGTGTCCTGTCTGGTCTGGTGCTCATGTTAGGTCTATGTCAGTTTGTTTCTTACTCATTTTGTTTGATTGTATTAGTGTATGCACCTGGTTTCGGTTTCCTTGAGTCCCTATATATACACTCATGTCCCTTTCTTCCCTGCAAGATATTGTACATTTGTTAGTGTTTGTGGCTTTGCTTATGTACTTGCTGTTTGCCTATATTTCCCAGTGTTTGAAGTGTTTGTTTACCTTTCCTAAGTCACCCTTTTTTTGTTTCCCATTATTACCCATCTTATTTGTGGTTCACTGTTTCGCCTTTGTTTTTGTCAATAAAACCCTCCTGTGCTTACACCTGCCCTCATTTATGTTTCTCTCACTCACACATTGACACATAGAACAAAGCAAAACCAGTTTCCATTGGGTTACATTAGTATTATTAAGAAAACCAAAACTATGGGTTATAAAACTGTAAAATTACTTAAAATTCTTAATTATTTCGCAAGTTATTCCATGTTAGTTGGTGCACTGTCTGTGTTGTATGTTTTGTCTTGTGGCGTGTATTTGCACTGTTTGCACATCTTTTGCACTCATGCAGTTTATGTAGTTAGGGTCTCTTTAGTTTTTAACTTTAGATATGTGTATCTCGTGCAGTTATATGTTGTTAGATGTAGCACCATGGTCCTAGAGGAATGTATTTCAGGACGGAAAAAAAAGCTGCAAATCACATAGGACAGAAAACAACAGAGACTCCAACTACAGGAATGAGGGCACTAACATCTGGAGAATGGGATGGAGCACCAATACTTGAGAGGAACAGGAGAGATGAGAAACAGGGAAAGTATACACTAGACCAGGAACCTGGGACACCATAAGGAACAGCATGACAAGCAGGACCAGATCTGGGACCAGGGAAGAGACCAGAACATAGTACAGGGCAAACAGACTTGATAGTTGACTCTTTTTTGTTTTTATTACCATTTTCCATACTGTCCCACCTTTCTTGAATTGGGATTGTATATTGTTATGTTAATTCTTTCAATGGAATGTTGACAAAAAGAGAGTTTCTTTTCTGAAAATGATCAACAACAGCATGACGCCTTTCCCAGAAATCAAGCAGTCTTGCTCCCATTGACATTCCTGCTCAGACACCTGTTTTTAGGGGCAGGGATATAATTAGAAAAAGCTTCCAGGACACTAGAGGCAGGCTGGCAGCAGTGTGCATTACACATTCCCACCCAGCTCTCCAGGTCCTTAAACTGTTTGATGACAGAACAAATGATGGGCAGTGTCTCCTGAAGCTTGGAAATAAGCTTGTCTGCATGCACATCACTCAGCCTGAGCATGTTGCACATCTACGACCAAACAAAAGCCTTGACGTTGAGAAAAGCAATGCTCTGGAAGACCCAGTTACTCCGGGAAGGAGAACAGGCATACCTACAAAAAGAAGGATGCAGGGCACCTGCCTGTGGATTACAGGAGCTAATTGAATTTACGAAAGCGGTGTCATGAGTTAACTGTTTTCAAGTATGAGAGTGAGTGAACATTGGTTCCAACACTGAACTACTCAACCTTCTTTACAATAAAATCTGCTTATGATTATATATGTTCCCAATACTTTATGTTCCCAATACTTTTTTTCAATATTCCCATTTAAAGAAAAAAATTGGTGCTACTGGTACTCAAGTTTGATAAGAACATGACAAAGACTTTTTTAAGATTTATGGTTATTTATGGTTAACATTTTCTGAAGATGTTTGTGTCAAATTAGTTCTTCTTTGAGTTATCATTCATTTGTCAATTTTGGTTTTAAATTAAATATACAAAGTACATTGAGGTTTTTTAAGGTCTTGGATTTTTTAAGATAATTTTTACAAATGTAAAAGGCAAAGTCATGACAATATATGAACACAAACCATGACATATGATTGATTCAATAATTCTACTGGCAAATCCCATGTTTCATGAACTTAACAGTCAAGTTACAAAGCACACAGCAGCAAGAGTGAGCTCATCCAATGTCATGACTTCATCATAGCTCATGACTTCCTGCATCATCTTCATGCCCACAAACTATGTTATCTTCCTCAAAGAACTCGACCAGGAGTTCCAGTAACCAAGGATATGTGAATGTGTACACACATGAATGTAAAATGAAAAACATAAAGACAACGTCTATGAAGATTCTCAGTCGTCCAGGTGAGGTTATCTGGAAGCTGAGTCATGTGAACTGGACTTCACATGACTCTCGTTTATGCAGAAACGTTTCACCTTTTACCAAAAGGCTTCTTCAGTCTGAGACACCCCTGGTCCCCGGCTCCCTCGCTCCGTTATCACACATTTCACAAGATTTTCAAAATTAAAGTAAGGACTTTATAAGTTCATAGACAACCACACATTCTGTTCTATGACCCAACTAACATTTAAAGAACAGTGAAATTAACGAGATATATATCAACAATCTGTGAACAGAGATAATGACTGGAATAAATGTATTCATAGTACTAAAAATTCAATAATGGCATAGTTAAAAAAAAAAACATAGGAGTTCGTTTTATTCGACATCAACTGCATTGTTTTGATGTCTCCCACTAACGTTGCACATTTACGAGCATTATTTCGCCGTATTACTTGGAATATGTCGCTTCACTTGTTGCTAAGGCAATGACAAAATCACTTTCCACAAGCACCGCCTCTAGACGCGACATGAATGGCTTGTACTACCACAGACACCTATGAAAATACGCATATCGTTGCGTCGTGACCAATTAAAACGTGAATTTCTTGCGGTTCTTTGGCGTCTTTTAACTTATTGAAACCGAAAAAGCAAGATGGCGGATTCCATGAAATAGTGATGTCGGGGTTTATTTTGTTTAACTAAATCTAATTGGTTCGTTACCATCAAGCATTTTTTAATTTAAAACGTTTTTGTATGCTTCTGTATATCCTCTCAAGCTACTAAGAGACCGTTCAGTAATAAATTTTTATTAATTGTATTCCATTTCATATTACGTTAGGTAGCTAACTTTAAATACCTCGTTATCTAACGATATCAGGTAGACAAATTAAAATTACTTATTATCGTATATACACGGCGACTTTACGTTTGTAAAGATAATTTCGGTTTGGTGACTCATAATATCGCACTAGTCGAAGACGACTTAGGTATACTGGAGACAGGCGAAGCTAACAAAACTGTCGGAATCTATTTTTAAATACTTGCATAGAAAAGTTCTGGTACTTATAGACGGAATCATGGATGGAAAACCCAGCAGCAAGAACAAAACGAATCAGAGTTATAGCAGCACTGACTCCAGCGGCAACGATAGCCCTGTCTCGCCTGATAGTCCTGGATGTGGTATCCCAAAGGCAACCGGCGGTAACCTGTACGCTAACGATGGAAGCTTTTTGGAAATGTTCAAGAAAAAAATGGAAGAGGAGAAGAAGAAAACGGAAATGTCACAAGGACAGTGCGATAAAAGCTCTACAAATGAAGGACAGTCGACGACAGAGAAGACATTTAGCGTGACCAGCTTTGTAAGGGGTTTGGCAGTAATAAGACTATCACAACAGTCGATGCAGCTAGCTACAGTCACTTGCTAGTTGTACCTTGCTTTCTGTAAGCGTACAGTAAAGTCCCGTGTTGCCAGAATAGAAATGGCTATCAGGCATCGCACCGTTAAAGAATTAATTACAATCAGTATATAGTTAACCAAGAAGTGGAACGTAGGATTGCCGTGTTACTGTTAAGTCTGCTATGTTCAAACAGAACCTGCATCTTTCTGATTTGACCACCACTCAGTATCGTTTGACTGCAAGACTTCAGACCTATCATAGGTTTGAAGATTGACGGGCATTTGACAGCTCTAAAACTAGACTACTTTTATCTGTGTAGTCGCCGTCATTTCTAATTCACCCGAAAGCACTCGTATAATGGTGCAGTCTTCTGTCCCTTAACCCAGGTGGGCAAGCGGAGAGGAGGTGCCAAGTTAGCCCTGAAGACAGGAATGGTTGCGAAGAAACAAAAATTAAATACTGAGGTATGCCCACTGGTTGCTTTCATTGATACAAGTAGCATGCTGTTTACCATTAGTTAGGGCAGAGTTTAGTAGTTTACTGTAAACTTTGCTATGCAATACAGCAGATTGTGCAGTCATTGTCTTGAAGAAAGACTGCGCATCTTATAAAATTAGCACTGAAGTGCGTTTGTCTGCTTAACCATGAAGCTGAAGTGTCTGCAAAAAGTACAACATTTTAAGTTGTTAAAATTTGCATTTTTGTGTTTATAGAATCCTTTAAACATATGTTTGCCAAAGCTTTGACTTAAGGACTTATTGTATTCAGTTACAGTTTTGCCTTTTTTAAATGATGATACATTTTGTTATAATACTTCAGACAATACAGTGTCAAGTTCTAAATTAATGAATTCTTCCTTTTGTTTTGCTCTCTCTAGGTTGAGGCAGGTAAAGGAGATGCGTGGACTAAATACATGGCTGAGGTTAAGAAATACAAAGCTCACCAGTGTGGCGATGATGACAAAACCAGGCCTCTGGTCAAATAAACTGGTCAAATAAACCTCGTATGCCTGTCTACTCATGAAGAAACTCCATGTTTTCTGTCCACCCAGCCCAGCAGTTTTCAGTTGTCAACAGCAACACTGGTTGTCCGAAGTATTGTTCTTTCACATTATTTCTTGTGTCTTTATGTTCATACTTAAATGTAGGGAATGTCTTGAAATTTACCATTTTATATATATTGTTTTTGTGATTATAATTCTGTTACATGTTAAGTTTAATACAGTGGAATTTTCCTCCTAGAATATCTTTCATTGTGATATTGACTGTATGCTGCTTTAGGGAAATTGCTGAGGATTCAATTTTCCAAATGCATTTGGTGTAAAGTTGTATAGTCTATCCTATGCTTGGTCAAGATCTTTGGAATCGAGCCTTTGTAATCAACACAAACGTGGAGACACAATCACGAATCAGCTGTGTCTGATACTAGATAACTTTGTAAAATGGAAATGTTTTTCTTCCGCTTTGATAATTCTGTTTACGTATTATTGTAGGACAATAATGCAATTTTGAATACACTTGCTGCTTGATATATTTATTCTTTATGTAGTTCTTTTTCCTACATTATATCTAGTGGTGCAAGTTCATTTGGATATTTTCTGTAAACAGTGTTCTCTGATGTTTACTAGTCCATTTGGCATCGGTTGGCCTTAATACTATTGCACATTCTGTAGTACATAAAACCATTTTGTTTGATAGGTGTGATTTTAACTAAAAACAGGTTGTTGGTCCACACCACTGTCATCCTTCTGATTGTTCACATGTAAAAGAGGTATTCTGCCTTAACACTAGCCAACATTTTTCCTTAGTTATAGCCTATCTGTTTTAAAAATGCAGTAGGTAGGGGTGGGAACTAATTTCCAGTAAAGTCAATTACAAAAGACAACCAGAGGATTGTTTCCTTATATTGAATTTGTTTCCGCTTGCAGTGATTATTAGTAATAAGGATTTGAAATATTTACTCACTATACTCTTCATATATGTAATTAAATTACTTAAATCTAATTCGGTAAAATGTAGGAGTTTATTAGCTAAATCTGTATAACATTTTCCAGATCTGGCACAGAAATCAATTTTTTGCGAGATGTTTCTTAAGGAATCATGTACTGGCATTTATATTGAATGGGATGATTAAATGGCTGCTACATAAAACTGAACCCAATGAAAACACAGTAGTCCACAGTAATTTGTTGACCACTTTTATTGTGGTGTCTAGTTTTTCTTTAAAGCCGTGTCTGCCACACATTTTAAAATTAAACTAGTTACAATGGTAACAGCAGCCACAAACATTGTCTTGATCTTGTAACTCTTAATGTGGCAAGACACTTAGCATGTGAAGAGCTCAAGCTCCTGCAGAATGACAACAGTGACACATGAAATGCTTGTATTTCACAGGTGTCTAATGCTCCCATTATCTTTATGATTTCCAGCAATTCACACACACACATACACATGTATATGTGTATATATACAGCATAGAAATGTTTGGCCAAATAGTTATGTGCACTAGATGATAAAGCTACAAAAGTTTTACAATTTCAGGCTGTGAATGCTCACATTCCATCAGATAGCTGAAATTATGCAGTATTTTTGAGTTTTCTCCACTGAACTGAAGGACACTAACCACATTATCTGTATGTGTGCAGGTCAATAGAATGAAGACTATGCAATGACTTATTCCTGGGTAGCATTAGATCAAACAAGAGCATCAGCAATTACACAACATGGAACACAACAGGAAAAAGTCACTATTGCAAGTTTCAGTTAAAGAATGCCTAGAAGTAATATGTATGAATTGATGGATTGCACATCATGATTGTGTCTGTAAAGAGTACTAACAAAATGGTTGTATAAACATTCTCAATGGTAGAGCAAGAGAACCAAGGACAATGCTCCTTGGGAAAATACACACGCACATACGTACACACACTTTTATATAAAGGCAAAGTTAACAGCAGCAGAGGGAACAACTACAATCACTTCCACTTCCCCCAAAAGAAATACTAGGATTAAAGCATGAGAATTATGCTAAAATCTTCATAAGCCTTCATAATCATCTTTGACACCTAGTAAAAGTGACAAAATGCAAAATGCTATGTGCTTTAGAGATGTGTTTATTGAGGGCTCTGTCAGCCTTTGCTGAACCCTGTCTATGCAACTCAGTCTTTCTTCCTTCTGTTTTATTCCAACCCTAAACACCCCTTCTTCTCTGCACTGAAATGCTTCTTAGTTGCTGTTCAGAAAAAATACAGGATAGCTAGTCTGCTAACAGCATTGTTGGGGGGGGGGGGGGTACTCAAACTGATCAATTAGAACAGCATACAAAAAAATTCTTAAATATTACAGCTTTGGTCTTGGGGTGCTAAGGTTAGGAAGTAAAACGTAATGGCACTGAACTCACTGACATTTTTGGCCAGTAATTTGTAGCGATGTTTGTTTGCCTACACTTGTGTTTTCTTTACGCTTCTTCAATGATTTGTGCAGAAAGTGTAAATTGAAGCTCTCGTTTTGCAATCTCATCCAGCTCTTTAGCCCAAGCCACCCCATCCCCTTAAATACCCCTTTCTGTGCCCCTACCCATGACTCATGCCTATTTCAGTCTTCAGCAGCAGCTTTCCCTCCCACAACTCCATGACTCCCCTCCCGTCCATCCACTGGAGAGCATGACTAGTGAAATATCAGGGGATCCAGAAACCTGGGGTGTCCTCTTAGTTAGTTTCATAAGTGGAGAGCAGGGCAGCATCAACAGGCTCCATACAGGATGGGCAGGTGAAGGAACGCATGAGCCAGGCGTCGATGCAGTCCACATGGTAGATATGCAGACAGGGCAGGAACCGAATCGGGTCTCCATACTCGAAGTCCATCATGCAGATCACACACCTGGGGAACAAAAGCAACTGCTTCAGATATGGTTAGAGCTACTGCACTGATAGGGGGGTGGGGAATCAGCAATGCATGTGTGCGTCCTCTCACATATATAATATAGCTACCACTCTGAGACCCAACACAAGATTACTAGACTCCTCAGAGGACACAAACTTACCTTTGCCACCTGCTGTCCATTTTCCATACTTATATGATTTATTATAAATACCAATGATTATATATGTGGTATACATAAAAATATGACGTTAGATTGTTAAGAAACTAAAAGCAACACAAATAGGTCTTTACACTACATAGGTTGAGCAAGCACTCACTCTTTGACTTTCTTGTCAGATGGCTCTGAGCCGGGGTCGAATATGCCACGGGGGAGGTGCTGGATGAGGCCAATTCTCTGGGCAATGCGGACCTGCTCATCTTCTGTCAGCTGTGTGGCGAGGCGTGTCTGGCTGGGTGTGGGGTGGTACACGGGCACCTGGGCACGCTCCTGAGAATGCACAGAAATACAACAGAAAATCAGTACCAGGCATGGCTCTACCAGGGATTGAACCCACGCAGTCACAGTCTTCACAACGTTACCAGAAAAGAGGATTAGTCTGCTGAGTTAAACACTTGAGTCTCTCACTAGGGGAACTAATTAGACTCTTGTCTTAAGAAGCAGGAGTTTCTGCTGCAGCAGACATACTTACTCTGTTACACATACAAAGACTTCAGCTGTACCAAGATGTGCAAAGTCACTATATTATACTCTGTAAACTGACTGTGACAAAGATACGTGTATTGTTCTATGCCTTAAGTAGCAATATGGAGTAAATGTTAATATACCACGAAGGACAGACATTTCCACATATATACATAAGGCACATTTAGTACTGAACCACACCACACAAATGTCTCTATTGCCCTGTTATATATCATGAAACAGTTATACCATAAACTTGTGTTTTCAAAACACATACAAATATTAAAATGCGTACAAAAATGTTTACTTATTTTTAAGTTTTAGCTGTATATGCTGGTAAGGAGTTCATTATTTTCACTGTAGAACATGCACTATTATTGTGGCATACTAAGAAATGCTGCTATGAATAAATTTTTTGACACCAATAAAAATACAATGTGGGTATTCAGGCAATACCAGTCTGACATAAGAAAGATAAATCTATTAAATATGTCCTATTAAATATGTATTTTGCTTTCTAATTCTGTCTCAGTAACTAACTGACAATATTATGCCAGCACTATGACATCACATCACACAGTCAATGTGATGTGTGGTAATAAGTTTATGCAACATAAGCCTGTTTGTTTTCTCGTTCTGCCATTTTTTCCGGCTTAGACATGCGTGATTCTGCTACTTCAATGTTAAATCAGTCGGTACAAACGTTCCAATCAGTACAGTCCCACAGGGCACCAATCAATGAACCAAAGTTTTAGTGACGTTTCTGCCAGTTTGAACAGACAAGTACTTCTAGTGTACTGCTTATAATGCATACAATACTACAATCGTATTAACGTTATGACCTCAAAACACACTCTGAAACTGATCATTAAGTCTTGAAAGTTACCATTCACAATACAGACTAGTAAGAACGGCCCTTTATGCATACAATCATATAACATTTATTTCAATTCTTTAGTAAATGTGTACATAAACATGTATAAGGGGTTATGAATTTAAATATACATGCAAATCAGACAAATAAGTAAACCATATACCACATTAATTTTAAGTTGGAAAGACTGCGTTATAGCTCTGCATTCTTACGCTTAACTTCATTATGGCTTTGAAAATAAAAATACAATAGACAATTTCAGTCCATATATTTTTTATTTACGTCAACTTTGAGAACTATTTCAATTTAACGTTGAACTTTGTAGCTACTTGCTACCTCGAACCCGCGAGTGAGGTCCGGAGACCTCGGCGCGGATTTCAGTCCGCCCTGTCTAACGGCGCACCTGGTAAGGCGGCGGCGGCTCTCCCGGCAGACTGGCTCCCTCTGACTCGTTCAGCGGCGACAAGTCATCGGCGCCCTGGGAGGACAGACAGTTCCCCATTGAACCGCACCAACGACAAAAGAGAGACCACAGCCCTGACAAGCCAGACTAAACGGATACCCCGAATCGTTAGGCTGCGATAAGCTTTCTTGCTGGGTTTAACACACTGCTCGGATCAAAAACTCTGATCCACAGAAACACAATTGCTTGCAGGACGCCCGTTTTTCTAGCAAAATCTTGTAATTTTGTACAAAGAAAATAAAAAGTCGACGCTGCCCGTAACTGTATCTCAATTTCATTAGTTGTCTACGGTGGATAACAATTTCTGTATTCTGTTACACGAGAAACACATTTAGGTGAGACCTCTTGTCGACTCCATGTCTCCTTTCGCTCTGTTTACAAACTGCTGGAACGGATGTAACCCAAGCAGCAGGGTTTTCTGGGAATGGTAGTCAAAACGCACTCAAATTTAAATTTTTTTTTTTTGTCATATTTACGTTGTTTTGAACATGAATTAAACAGATAATAATATCACAGTGTTTGAATATCACATTTAATACTTATAAATTAACTACCTTGACATAATAGATTTTACAGGAAGGTATTTTTGAACATAAAACTAGCTAATCTATGTAATCATTATTCAATTTAAATAGTTTAAACATTTTTAAAATAGTAACGCATTTAATTTGAGAATTTTTGAAAATAATGGGTACAAGTGGTTCAAATTGGATATACGATAACTCGAAAAAATGAACATGTGTACACAAGTTGTCTCAGTAATAATTTTCTCAGTGAGAGGCCACAAGTAGCGCGGGTTGGCAACAGCATCTCAAGCACCATCACACTGAGCACAGCAGTCCCCTAAGGATGTTTGCTCAGCCTTACTTTTCATCTTGTTGACCCATGACTGCACACCAACCATCAGCACTAATCACATAGTGAATTTTGAAGATGATACAACAGTTTCATGTCCAGCAATAATGAGGAAAAACTACAGGAAAGAGGTCAGCTGCCTGACCATGTGGTGCAGAGACAACAATGTCCTCCTTAATGTGAGTATGACCAAGGACATTCTTATTGACTTTCGGTGAGGCCACACACACCAACCCCCACTGATCATCAACAGTTCTGCTGTGGAGAGAGTGAGCAGCACAAAATGTCTGGGATTACTTATCAGTGAAGACCTCTCCTGGACAACCAACTCCACATCACTGGCCAAGAAAGCTCAGGAGCGCCTTTATTTCCTCTGCCAACTGAAGTGGGCAAGAACCCCCTCCCACCCATCATGTCCTCCTTTTACCGCGGCATCTTGACCAATCACTGTGTGGTACGGGAACTGCACCGTCTACAACCAACAGACCGTATAGCACATAGTAAAAACAACTGAAAAGAATATTGGTGTTCCACTTCCCTCATTCCAGGACATATATGACACCTTCCTCACCCAAAAAGCAACCACTATTGTGAGGGACACCCGGCCACCCCTTACAGTTTCTTCAGCCTCTTCCCATCTGGGAGAATGTATTGGAGCATCCATGCCTGCTCCTCCAGACTAATGAACAGCTTCATCCACCAGGCTGTCAGAAAGCTGAACTCTCTCCCCTCTCCCCTGCTCCCCCTCTTTGCCCTCAAAAACGTCGGACCCTAAACTCTCGCTACCTCCGACCTGTAATACAATTTACTGTAACTGAAAAACCTTGTCCCGTATATTTGCATTACAATTCTGATTCTACTGCTGCTATGTATAGTATTTTATTGTATTCTTATTTTACACCTGGGGTCAGAGAGAAACGATTTTTCGATGTCTTATATTTCACTTTGACTTTAAGAATTTGATTGGTGTAGTACACATAAAACAGACAGCAAAAAAGCAAGTATAAAAACCAAAATAATCAATGTTGTGTAATTTTTAAAATTACTGTTGTAGGCTAATTAATTAAAAATGACAAAATAACATTTGTCTATTTCCATCATTAAGATGTCACGCACAAAAGACGCCCCCAAATAAAATAAAATAAAATAAAATAAAATAAAATAAAATAAAAATCTATGATGGACCGCTGTCACGTGGTAGAGGTATTACCAACCGTCTAGTGGCTCGAGTCAAGTCTGTTTGGTTGTCGTCAGGAAGATGGCGGCGAATGGTTGAATGGTGTTCAACGGTACCGTGATCGAAACAAACCCTTCGGACATTGCCAAAGGCGCGTGTTTAAGACAAGGAAGGAACGTCATATGCGGGAAATCTATAATTTAAAAATCACAATGCAGATAACACTTAAAACACTGCAGCAACAAACTATACAGATAAACATAGATGGGGAGGAAACGGTAAGTGCATGTAAAATCACAAAAACGGTTTACATTGGTAGAAATATTTAAAGTTTTATTATTTGTGACAAGTTAAACTCGACGATAATATCCGGCTTTATACCGATGACTATGCTTAAGAAATTACCTTTAATTTTACTGTCTTACTACAAACTGTATGTAGGTAGCTACCGACGATAATTAGACGAGTTGTAAGTCGCACACGTTCATCGAACAATTAATGGAGTACTTTTCAAAATTTGAAGTTGACGCTGTGTCATGTGTAACGGGTTTTGTTGGCACAACTTAACAGCCACTTACAGGCACTCAGTTATGTATAATACGTTATATGCAATACTCTAAAATGATCAGTAGAAATAAACGTTACCAAGTAATCTATATTTAGAGGGGCGTAATGACTCATATATATAATTCAAATAGGGAAGTAGATACACATGCGGTGTACCGTAACATTTATTAACGTTTTCTTTCTCACTGAGCACTTAATATTTGCAACTTTTGTTTGATATCGTTTTCACTAGTACAGTACTTGCGTTTGAACTTTACGTCTGTGTTATAGGTGAAAGCTCTGAAAGAAAAAATAGAAGCAGAAAAGGGAAAGGACAGATTCCCAGTTTCAGGGCTGAAATTGATCTATGCTGGAAAGATTCTCCAGGATGACACACCCATCAAGGAGTATAAAATTGATGAGAAAAACTTTGTTGTGGTCATGGTGTCAAAGGTAGATTGCCAAAAGTTTGTTGTCATACAGTTCTGCAGTTTTATAGTGCCCAAGATCCTCATGTTCTAATGAGAAACTGATTTTTAAAATTGTTTTTAATAAAATTGTACAAACTGTGCAGTTTTCTGTGTATTAAGGCTTGTTCAGTTCTGCCATGTGTTTACATTATTGCAAATTCTGTTTGTCCAGTTCACTGAGCATATAATTATAACTGTAGACACATTTTAGTCTTGTCATTTCCAGGTGCTTTACCTCAGCTGCCCTTTCTTCAGGGCAGTTTTTATTTATTTAATTTGCTGTTCAATTTGCTACTAACCAGATAAGTGTTGGAATTGTGAATCATGCTTAAAACCAGGCACAACTAATTAATTTCTGTCTGGTGTAGGTGAAGTCATCACCTGCAGAGGCAGAATTACTGGCAGAGTCACCAAATGTCCCGCTCCAGGAGTTAGGCTCTCCTTTGCCAGAACCAGCCCATGCAGCAATCCCCATTCCACCTAATGAGAACCAGCCCCCAGAACAGCCCACCACCCCCAGTTGGTAAAATAGCTTGCTGCTAAACTTATGCCTTAGCAGATGCAGTCAGAGGCAAGAGATGCCTGCACAGAAATAATCATGTAATCTGCTGTGGTCATTGCTTATAAAGACAGCTGGACATTTTTTCTTTGCATCTTTACACAGCTCAGATTCTGCCCCAGAGGAAGACATGTCATCTACGTTGGGTAAGCGACAAACATCTCTCCATGGCGGAGTGCTTAACCTAGCAGCTTCATGTCTTAATTTCTTATGCTGCTCTTGTAAAATTATTTTAACATGTAGAGACAGGAGTGGAGTTTGAGGCCATGGTGACAGAGATTGTGTCCATGGGATATGAGAGGGACAAAGTGGTGGCATCTCTGAAGGCCAGCTTCAACAATCCCCATCGTGCCGTAGAGTACCTCCTGAATGTAAGGTTTTTTTTCTCTTTTTTTTCTTTCTCTCCAGCTCTATTGAGCATAGCACACACTGAAATACTAAGATAGGCAGGATCAAATAGGACTGATTTTAAATAATTTTTGTCATTATTGTTTTTTGGATATTGATATTTTTAGAGCCAAGGATGTTACAGTGTTGAAATATTCAGTCCACAGTTTTGTGTAAAGTTATTTGGGCACATTTTTACTGAAGTATAATACAACCATGAAACTAAAACACTGTCCAGGGGATCCCCAGCAGAGCTGCTGAGGAGGCTAAACCCACACCAGAAGCTCCTCCCAGCACTAATTCTCCAGCCACAGAAGGTGAATACAGCAAGAGTGTTACTATTAATTAGAGATGAGTTATATTTCTGATTAAAGAAATGAAAAGTTAGTAGAGAACACTCTTTAGCTCATTAAGCTAATTTTAATTTCTTGATCAGGAGAGAATCCACTGGAGTTCCTGCGTTCTCAGTCCCAATTCCGGAGAATGCGGCAGGTGATCCAGCAGAACCCATCTCTGCTACCGGCGCTCCTTCAGCAGCTTGGCAGGGATGACCCACAGCTTCTGCAGGTCTCTATCTCACTCACACACTCACACACACGTGTGCGCACACTTTTTTTCACACTTTGTTGAACTCTGTTTTTCCTTTGTTTTTTTTTCCGCTATAGCAAATCAACCAGAACCAGGAGCTGTTTATCCAGATGCTGAACGAGCCCATGGTGCAGGACGAGGTGCCAGAGACCGGGGAGTTGGATGCAGCTGGGGAGGAGGAAGACCCTGTGAACTACATCCAGGTCACACCCCAAGAGAAGGATGCCATTGAGAGAGTAAGTGTAGTTAATCTCTAGATTTGGGCAGCTAGCATTCTTATGACAGAATTTGCAAAGTATCTTTAAATTAACCCTATAATCCTACTCTTATCATATTTACTACATGAGTTTCTGAGACTTGTACAGGATTTTTTTTGTTAGAAGGACCAAAAAACACTTTGTGTGGAAGGAATAGACCTGTTTTAAGATAGATAGATATTAATTTAATTTTACCATAAATCTCAGGCTATCTACTGTAGCAGGTAGTATAGTAAGTGCAGTTATTTGACTCAATCTTTTCTGCAGACTGAATTGTCAGCAGTTACTATAAATGTAAGTGCATTAAGTCATGTGCTGTATGATATCACAAAATATTTTATTAAATTATTTTGTTAAATGTTGCAGTATAGAATGCATCAGAAGTCAAATCATCCAACATTATGCAGAAATAAAAACTTCATAATAAAGTCAATGACAGTGGTAGAGTGATGGAAATGTACGATGATGTCAAGTTCTCATGACTGACAGGGACCCACAAAAATTAGAACATAGCCTAACATCTTAATGTATTATTACATCTTAGTAATATCTTTCATGGGACCCAAAATCTCTAGCAGTGGCCTTGATGATGGCAGTTAATGATTCACACATAATCAGAGTCTTTTTGCATTGCTAAAACAAGTGGTATGAATTTGTGAATTTTAATAGCCTGCATATATCACAAGGGTCTTTTGCTTTGTTAAAGTGCCTTATCTCATCTAGGGAAATTAATTAGTCAGTTTGCATAAATGTCAGATACAGTTCCTAACAGTGATTAACAACTAACTGAAATGTTCTTTTCTAGTTTTGTGATTTAAATTTTGAAAAGTCTTTTTCCTTTTTATCTGCCTATAATCAGTTAAAAGCACTCGGTTTCCCAGAGGAGCTGGTGATCCAAGCATACTTTGCTTGTGAGAAGAACGAAAATTTGGCAGCCAACTTCCTACTAAACCAGAACTTTGAAGATGAATGAGACTTGGACTGTGCTTTTTATCTTCTCTCCCCAGATCAAGCACTGAGTGTGTGTCGGACAAGTTAATTTCACAAGATAGGGGGAAAAAGTCCAAAAATTAACAGAAAATGAGTGATAAAACAAACTGTAAAGAGATTAGAGATTAGTAAAGCAAAGCGGAGTGGGATGATGATGATTTATGTCCACTGTAATTCGTTTGTGTGGGAACCAACATGACATGGAACAGCAGAACATTAAGGTGGTGTGTGTGAAATAAGAGCGACACAGGCTTAACATTTAAGATAAATACAGTAACCATATCATGATATTATAACCGCAGAGGCAGGTACTCGTTTTTTTTTTATCAGTACATCAGTACAAACTCAAGAGCAACACTCTATGCATGTAACATGCTCTTATCCATGGCATTTTCAGAACTGTAGTCTAGTAGCCTGGGGGGAAGTAAAAGGAAGATGAAGAAATTAAGAGCTGGTAATTAAAGTGTCTGAGGAAGTAGGAGGGAAAATCATAGATGCAGTCAGAATGACAGGTTTAGGTATTACTGAGAATCCTAACATTTATAAGATTTATTGAGAATCCTAACATTAGAAATTACTGAAGATGACAATGTTGATAGATGCAAACTCGTGTTTACTGGTTATGACCATATAACAATAACACCAAGGTCATCCATGCGAGTGCCAGTTTTAGAGAAGTTTCTATGAACTGAATGCTGTAGTACAACATAAGAAACGAACCACAGAAAAGTTTAAGCTTTAGGCCCTTCACCTCCGTTAACGTTCAAGGTGTATAGAAACATTATAAGATGAGTGCTGTTAAATTAGATTGGAGGTGGAAAGACTGAGTCTGTTTGTTGCGGTGTACCTTAACACAGCTAGGGGGATTCCAAAACTTGGAGAGAGACAAAAAATGTAGTGACAGGTGAAAATCTTGTGATGCTTGAGTGTCAAATGTTAAATGCTTCACTGGCATGTCTTGAATGAGATAATTATACTGATAAAAGTATATAATCTGCACCCACCTTGTTTCAAAATATTCTACGTTCCTTTTGGTCTGTAATGCTTCTGAACATTGGCTTGGTGTAGTGTGTGGTTTTTTTTTTTTGTCTCTTCCCAGGCAGGGATTCAAATGATGAATACATCTTGGCCTTTGTTAACGTTACTGCAGTATTTGTGTAAACTCTGTCCTGGGTTACAGGTTTACTTATGACAATACTTTTATATACGATTTAGTTATTTATGTAAGTGAACTCTGAGAATGGTTTTTAACTGGAAATTCTATTTTGAACAGTTTTTGGTAAAAAGTTGGTTTTCAAATATTTAGAAGTATCAATAAAATGCTTAATATATGAAAATTATGGATATTGTTTTGTTCTGCATTTTTGAGAAAAATATTTGTATTGGCATTTGAGTAGCTAAAATATTTTGATGGCCGTAGCGTTCCTACTTTGGTACATTTACATAGCGACTGTTTAGGGGAAAATACTTTTAACAATGACAATAAATATGTTAAAATTTGAGACTGTTGTTCATCATATTTATAGCATGTAATGTTTCAAAAATGTGTGTTGAAGTGGGAAGATGATAGCTACAATATTACGTTCGTAAATATTTTGGAATTCAGTGTACGGTATATGGTACCTTGTTGACATTCAAATATTTGATTTAACCAACAAGCTATTAAATACAAACAAGCTTCATCATAGTGACTTATTTACGTAAACACTGTTGCAAATCACTTACACCAATGTATGTGAACATTTATGGAGCAAAACGTATATAATCTGATATAAAAAATATAGATATTTATGGTAAAATTATAAGCATAACATATTTCTCAAAATATTGTCATTTATACAGAATTTAATAAAAACTTCTGCAATACCTTTATTATTTGCATTCAGTTGCCATTTTATGGCAGTTGAAGAAATGATAGAGATTTGTTAGTATCAGCTTTTCTTTTATTAAACTAAAGGCACTCCAGTGCATCACCTACTCAGCAATAGATAATGAAACCATCTTGATGTAACTGTGTGGGATTATCTGGCACAGATTTGCTCATTTAGCCACTGGACATTGCATATTTACGTTTAATTACTTTGCTGCCTTTTCTGTATGTATAATGCGAAAACCATGTATAATGCGAAAAGTATACCGATCAGCCATAATACTATGACCTTCCACCCAATACTGAGTAGTTCCCCCCTTTTAACACTCCAAAATAGCCCTGACCCATCAAAGCATGGACTCCATTAGACCACTGAAACTATGCTGTGCTATCTGGCACCAAGCCATCAGTAACCGATCCTTTAAGCCCTCTAAGTTGTGAGGTGAGGACTCCATGGATTGGATTTGTTTTTCCAGCACATCCCACAGATGTTCGATTGGACTGAGATCTGGAGCATTTGAAGGCCCATATAACACCTTCATCTTGATGTTGTTCCTCAAACCATTCTTGAACCATTTTTGTAGTGTGACAGGGTGCATTATCTTGGTGAAACAGGCCACTGCCATCAGAATACTGTTTCTATGCATTTTACTTGGTCAGTAAAAAAGTATAGGTAGGTGGTCATGTCAATGTAACATCCACATGAATGGCAGGGCCCAAGATTTCCCAGCTGAACATTGTCCAAAGCATCACACTGCCTTTGCCGGCTTTCCTTCTTCCCATAGTGCATTCTGGTGCCATTTCTTCCCCAGGAAAGCAACGCACTTGAACTTGAAGCCACATGATGAAAACAAAACGTGATTCATCAGACGACGCCACCTTCTTCCATTACTCTGTGATCCAGTTCTGATGTTCACTTGTCCATTGTAGGTGCTTTTGGCAGTGGACATTTGTCAGCATGGGCACCCTGACTAGTCTGCAGCTACACAGCCCCATACGTGACACTCTGTGATTTAGTGTGTGTTCTGACACCTTTCTATCAGAATCAGCATTAACTTTTTCAGCAGCTTGGGGTACAGTAGCTCTTTTATAGGATCTGACTACACAGGCCAGCTTTTGCTTCCCACGTGCGTCAATGAGCCTTGGACGTCCACGACCCTGTTGCCAGTTCACCAGTTTTCCTTCCTTGGACTTTTTGGTAGGTCCTGACTACTGCAGAATGGGAACATCCCTCAGGAGCTACAGTTTTGGAGTTGCTCTTGACCCAGTCATCACAATTTGGGCCTTTCCACACTTGCCCATTTTTTCAGCTTCCAGCACATCAACGTCAGAGACAAAATGGTCACTTGCTGCCTAGGATATCCCACCCACTTCCAGGTGTCATTGTAACGAGATAACCGATGTTATTTACTTCACCTATCAGTGGTCATATTATTGCAGATCGGTTTACATTTGCATTTGAGAGTAGATTTTAATGAACTCATGCTCAAACTGAAGTTTCTTATACATCAGCGTTTCTGGTTTGCACAGATACACGAAAATGATTTCCATATTTTGTTTGCTGTTTGCTACTGTAATATGCAAATTGACGTTTACTGAGCTCTTATCAAGGTGTTTCTGTCTGCTGAACTGTCACTCAATGGATGTTGTTTTGTACCTTTGTGTAAATTATATATCGCTGTGAGTGAAAATTCAGGAAATAAACAGCTACAGAAATACTCAACCGAACATATTTGGCATCAGCAATCATGAAATGGTCAAAAAAATCACTGAGATCTCTCTCTTACCCACCCATCTATCTCTAAGGGTAGGAGAGAGATTGTAGTGGGCGGTAGTATACATGTAATTTCCAGCTGTTTAATATAAAGTTCAGTTGTAAACATTATGCACAACTGATTCACATTTGTCCTACTTTTCCCAATTCCACCTAACCTGTAAGAAGCGGTTTTACAGGGTGGGCTCCTGGAACACTCTACAGTCATGTACTGACTCTAGCATTTTTGCATCAATGTTAGTGATGGTATGCAACACATATTATCTTGGGAATAGATAACAAGGTCATTGATACATGAGGTGATGACAAATGGATATAAAACAGAAAGTTAATGTTTTTAACTGCACATTTATACTATGACTGGATTTTCTAATAACATAATAGCCCATGTTGGCAGTAGGGGCTGAATTCAGTCTTAGGTCGAACATAACCTGCAAATTTGCTGGTTAATCTCAAAGCATAAATTGCCATGGTGAGTTAACTGGATTTGGTATGATCTTCTTGGAACCAATGGATCAGGATTTCCATAAATCCAACTTGATTTAGTTAATTATCTGACAAATTCAGCTTTTTGGAATGGACTCCTGAAATACCTACCAGGTGACTCACTACCAAAACAAACACCCGACACTGAGAAGTAGTTTTCTGTTTCTAAAATGGAATAGTTGCTTTTTCATATTGCTCCCCTTTTTGGCTTTTAAAAATGTACTACAGCTCACTTGGAGTAAGAAAAAATGCTATGCATTTTTGCATGTAACATGACATTTATGTTTTACTGTAGTTATGTGCCTGTGGTGGGTTGGCGCCCCGCCCTGGGTGTCCCCTGCCCTGCGCCCTATGTGCTCTGGGATGGGTTCCAGGCTTCCCCGCAACCCTCACCAGGAATAAGCGGTTAAGATACTGGATGGATGGATGTAGTTATGTGCTAATCGCTTATTAATATCATTCTTGCTCAATGTATTTTCAGAACTATGCAAACTATATTGTACAGACAGGGGGTAACAGCAAACAGCTCATTAGAGGAGATACAAGTTGTCTTCAGGTAGGTGTTAAATGTAGTTACACTGAATTGTCTTTTCACAGTCAGTGCAGTTGTTTCATTAAATAAAGTGACCCAACACACCACGTTACAGCCAAGAACATCCTTTTATTAAATCAGTTAAAGGTGTTGCTCTTTTAAAACTGTTTTATTATTATGGAAAAGAAACTGTAATTAACACATGCATTTCACCATGAGCCCGGAGGGTGCGCTCTCTAGGACAAAGACAATCCTCTGTGGGACTTGGGGTTAGGAGCAGCTGGGGAACAACCTGCTAAACAGTCACTTAATTATCCCTTCCACTGCTACGCTAAACACTTTGGGGGAAAAAAAAAAACGTAAAGATGGAAGCCACAGATGGAGGCACAAAAAAATGGAAGTTTCACATGGCAGAGGGCGGGGTAGTTAATGTTCTGCTTAGAATCCAGCAAATTCCTGCCCATTCCGAGTTATGGCCAGTGGTTGATATGAATTTGTGCCACTGTAGCTTTGGGCTGTTATGGTCACTTGTCATAGCTAATACTGCTGCTGGCTTCACTGAACAATAAAAAAACACCTAACATATTCTTTTAGGAATACATGCCAAATGGCTTTAGTTGCTGGTGGAATTAGAACACGCCTGAACTGACTGAACAGAGCAAAGCTACATGTAGCCAAAAGCATATACAACTGTTAGATTTGTACTGACAAGACAGGATCTATTTGTAAACTTGCTCCTTTTTTACTTTTAGCTGATCTGCCTTGTCTTGTATGTGGCCAGTATTTTAGAAGAGGCTATTTTTTATGAATATATATTTCCTACAAAAAATGCCATGTACATTTGACTCCTACCCAAAATTCTCCACATCGTGACTAACCCAAAGTATGCAGTAATGACAAAGATGAAAGCAAATCCACATGACTAAAAAAAAAATAAATAAAAAGCCTAAGCTGCACCAACAGCCAACTCAAGGATCCCAAAGAGGAGTTTTTACATCTTTTCTGTCCCCTGAAAGCAAACATTATATCCGTACCCACCCTGTGACCCCAGAAAAAACCATAACCACCCTTGGACACCCTCCCCATACCACCCGCCCCCCGAGCTCAGTGGCGTAACTTGTTCACTTACATTAGCTGTTCAATGGAGAAGCTGAAGAGATCGGTATGGTATACATTGTGAAGCGTACAGACAAGAATAACATGTGAGCTAACTGCATTCCGCTCAGACAAAGTTTTTGCAATTTTTTTTAAACCCCTCCGTTCAGAGAAGGGGAAGGGGGACAGGGAGACAGACACGCGGCTACAGACTACTCCAGTGTCCAAGAGAGGAAAAGAGACACAGAGACAGGGAAAGAAAGAAAGCAAGAGGAAGTTTTTTTGTCTTTTCTATTTCTTTTTCATCATTTAACAATAAAAAGAACTAAATCACACCAATTTCCTTTAGTACTATATATACGGCTTTGAAAAGCTAGAGGAGCATATAGAAGAAGTAAGAAGGAGGGACTTTTTTTTTTTTTTTTTAGAAGGGCGCTGTGGATTACAAGATGAAGTCAGTGAACAAAAGGCACTTTTAAGGGACAACCTTTAAATGCTCGTAATCTATACTACATCACCAAACACTACTTAAAAGTCATTTACACGGGGGGAGTTCAGAGAGAAGGTGGGGGTGGGGGGGGTTCACTTTTTTTTTTTTTTTTTTTTTTTTTAAATGATTTTTAAATTTTAATTTAAACATTGTTCCCAAATTTATTAAAATGCACAATGAATATTTTTATT
>JABJVR010000077.1:2625566-2650844 GCA_025773905.1 Chitala chitala
CCCCCCCCCCCCCCCCCCCCCCCCCCCCCCCCCCCCCCCCCCCCCCCCCCCCCCCCCCCCCCCCCCCCCAAAAATAATCCATGAGGGAAAATTTGAGAAAAAATCAAAAGCCAAACCGAAAAACAAAAAGCAGGGGTGAAGTGATACCTACAGAGATGTGTGTAAAAACTGGGTATTTCCTGCTAGGGGGCAGGTGTGAGGAAGAGGGCCACAAGCAAAATGAAAAATAAAAAACTTGATTCCATAAGAGTGAATGGATGAATACTTGTCCTTGAGAGTGAATGGATGAATATTTCTCTTCAACATGACAACACGACCACAATAAGATACCCAATGACAAGAAAAATAAATTATAGCCAAAACAAGAATAAAATACGCAAGGACTGACAT
This sequence comes from Chitala chitala, assembly GCA_025773905.1. Lineage (NCBI taxonomy): Eukaryota > Metazoa > Chordata > Actinopteri > Osteoglossiformes > Notopteridae > Chitala > Chitala chitala. Next base: position 2,625,957 of record JABJVR010000077.1, read on the forward strand.
GTGTTTCACCTGCAGGAAGTGGTGTAAAAGAATAAAGAAACTGCAAATGAAGAATTTAAGTACACTAAGAGGAAAAAAAAAAACAGAAAAATACAAAATCTTCTTCTAATAATCTATAGAATCCATGATGGAAAAGCAAAACTACAATGTCAGATCTCTTTCAGTCCACACATCCAGTCTCTCATCCAGCGAAAATAAAACTGATTACAAAAGACAGAACGTTGACCTTCTTTTGACACTATAGAGGTTTTCTAAGAATTGTCTTAGGTTTTGTGAATATAGTTGATACCCCCTCATACAATTTATAGAAAAAAATGCATTTGATTTATATGGGAAAACTCCTTCCTTGTGTGTGCTTTTGTGTTATCTCTGGAAGCCAAGCTGTTTCCTAGAACAGGACCTTATCAGGCAAGCCTGCAGGGAGTTAAGGGCAGTGTACAGATGTGTTCTTGGGAAAGATGAACTGACCAAAGGCTTATTTTACATTCACTTTTCCTTGTCCACAACATTGCAGTCTAAAATGTATCTTTTTGTCGCTTCTTCTGAGATGTTTCCAGCACTAAAACCTTCATCAAAAGGGTGGAAGTGAGACATATGTAATGACTTGGAGGCCAAGCAGGATGATGAAAGGCAGTGATGGACTGACTGGAGGGCCAGACTGGTGCCAAGTGATGATGAGATAAATCTTAAGGATTTAAGACTGAACTTAAGCTCAAAACCACCCGTAAGTCTATATAGGACCTTCAAAATGAATCTAAAGCGATATTATTACAATAAACCGAGCTCCCAAGTCCAAGTGTAATGTCTGTGTGAGTTACCCAGCATTTAGCACTGCAGGAACACTCACTGCTGTCAGAGCTAACAGAACGTCTAACAAACAGTCTGCTTCTATCAACGTATTATCAGCCGGACCTTTTATAGCTCCCTTGATGTGACCGTGCTCTTTGTTTTCAGCTTCCATACTTGTGTGTCTGACACTTCTCCCTCCGTCTTTCTGTTAAAGGTTGAGTTTGTGCAACGCCGATAACACAAGTCTGTTCACAAGAGACCCGTGAGCGCTTACCTGTGTGCTGGGCTGTCCCGAGCCGTCCGAGCAGACAAACTGCACAAACTCCTTGAGGGGGTCCTGTCCTGGGTGGTGATGGTAGCGGATGGTGGGGTGGGTGAAGTAGGGGCTGGACTGCTGGATGATGGACGGGGAAGGGAAGTGCAGGGCAGACGCTGAGGCACGGGGACTCCCTATGAGGATAAAAATGAGCGAAACAGGAGGGAAACAGCAAAAATGTCAGTGGAGTTGTGTTCTGTACATAATACAATTTCGCCAAGCTGCTGCTGGTAGACAGTGGCGCCCTCTGCAGTGGTGGAGTTGCACTGCAAGTAAACCATCTGGTTAAGCCCATATTAGTGAGTCTAATCAGAGGACCAGGACTGCTTCTGGTACTACTCTGCCTGAATGAGGACAAAGGACATGTGAAGCACAGAACTCTTGCTGTATAAAAATGCAGAGCACTTCCAAAGGGTGTCATCAAACGTCCGTTCTCATCCGTAGCCACAAATCAACCTCCAGCAAAAAAAAAGTATGTACTCACACACACATGCAAACTAGAAACACAAGATATCTGAAGTTGCAAGGCTGAAGATAAAAACACCATCAGCCTTATGAATCACTTCTGAATATTATTTATATAATACTAACAGCTGTATGATTACAAATACAAACCATGCCATAACTATAACCCACAAAGATGTACTCTAAATGAACGTGAGACGAAGAGTGCAGGATGTGTTCCTGTGCGCTTTTAGTGGGTGTAATTCTCAAGCACCTCATGCTGGCATTCGGCGGAGCAAGCTGCTTAGTGAGGATATTCTGTAATGAGAACAATCTGTGACAGTATTTGTGCTTCGGTGCGTCAGCGTGTGTGTGAGTGAGACGCTGTTTTCTTATCTATTCTGCCACTGATGGGAACGGTCAGTAAATGTGTTTCTGATCATGTCACAGCCCTGCGGTACCAAGGCTCTGACCGCAGAGAGCTGCTGCTATGCTGCTGTAGTCAGTGCGCTCTCCGTTCCTCAGCACTGGCACATGCTTGTGCGTGTGTCTGTGTGTTCATGGAGAAGGAGAGTAAGCCACCCTGACCGCGTACATCTTATGGTCTGGATTTTCTTATTGACAACTCCCAAGTCACAGTTAATCTGATCTTCAGGTGGCCGCAGAGGCCTGCTAGCCCAACCCAGTGGGTCATCTTTAACCAGGACGGCTCATTCCCATTCCAGAGCTCTATCCTCCTTCTCTTTCTCACTCCATCGTCCTTCCTTTATTTCTTCTTAATCTCATTAAGGTCTGGGATTGAGCCAAGTTTGCTTGAGTGCCAGGAGCAGTTCTTACCCTTACGTTGAGCAACGCTGCTGCCTTCCTTCACTCTCCTACACATGCCATCGTCCTTTTTCTCTCCTACACATACAAATGTCTTCGTCTCCCACACACAGAAGAACACACGTTCACACACTATCTTTCTGTGTCGCTGAGACTCTTGCATAAACACAACACACAAACTGTGTATCTCCGTTACACGTTAGCCTCTCGACTACTACATACAATATTTCTATTCCTTGATGTGGTTATATACTGAAACTAAAAACTGAACAGGAAATTAATTGTGGCCACTTCTGTATCCCTTAAAACCATACCTTGTCAAAAGTACCTACTGGATATTGCAAAGATGTAAGGGATGCTGTACTATGAAAGAGTAGTCAGCTCACACTCTACATGACACTGCACTTCAAACATTAAAGCTATTGATGATTTTAACAAAAGAAGACAAGTTCCCTTCAATACAATTCTGAAAACATAAATGTAATTAGATTAAAAACAAATGTTTGTAATAAATCCCCCACTTAAGTTTAAAACTTTAACCTACTGGATTGTGACACTGCATTAAACTACTATCCTGTGTATATTTATTTAGCGTTCTACAGTGATGTGCACTCGCATCTGAAAGTCCTACGACCACACATTTTCAGACATGATCATTCAGATGATCCATAATGTATTTGTGACTGCATGCACAGAGCCTGCAATAAGAACACAAAGCTCTCGGCCACTTCTGGACATCCTTCTTCCACAGCCAATGCCACATCCACTCCATGCATGACATACTAAAGGAATGAGAGCAGCTTGGATTCATGGACATTCTGAGAAATAACTGCAGGTGCTGACGTCAGTACACCTTTTACAGAACGCAAACATCTCTGGTGGTGGATTTTCCAGAATCACAAGACAAAAAGATTATGAGATAGTCAGTACCAATGGGTAGCCAATGAATGGTCATAACAACAGTGAATCATGGCTGGTTCAAAGCAGTGGGCTAAAGGAAAGAAAGCAAAGGTAGGGGTTTATGAAGGTGGAGAATGGGAACACAATGTGAAAGACCTGCAGGCGAATGCAACATTGTTCTACAGCAAATACGACTACCCAGAGTGGAGTAATTCTTGACAGGACCTCAAAACAAAGAAAAGGTCTTGAATCACTGGCGAAGGTCCTACTGATCCAGTGACAACACACATTGTCTGGGTGTGGCCCACAAAACAAACCGCATTCTACTCGGTTGTTTAAAAGATGTTGTAATTGACCTTGCAGAAATCCTGCAAGCCAACATATGACTGCCACGATTACTCCTTCCACAGAGACAACAATGACCATGGACAGTGGTCAACGAGAGACAATGATCAGCTCGCGTCCCCCTAGTACTGTCTGAGTGCCGGAAGGTTCACATACACGGGTCCTGCTTCTGGGTCCCGTACCTGTCCTGCAACACCAGCATGAGCAAGAGCAGAGAGGTGAAATTGATGAAGCGGAAGGAACTAAGGAGGAGGAGCTTAACAGTGACTCGATGAACTGGTATAGAGGTAAAAGGGAGGAGTAAATCACAGGTGAGATTGATTTTGGTTTATTTGATTGGGGACTGAAAGAGTTGAGGAGGAGGCGGAGGGGTTAATCTAATCTAATTTCAAAAACACCTGGCTGCCCTTCACTTTTTTGACCCCTCACTCTCCCACCCACAGCTCTTCCCACCCCGCTCCCTGAGATCAGGCCTGGGGGGGCACCTCGGGTCTCACCTGGTCTCACTCCCGCCAGCACTGGCAGCGGGTGGTGGGTGAACGCCATGCGGGGCGACCTCGTCTGGGGCGACAGGGCGCTGAAATCGAACTTTCCCGGCTTCTTAAGAGAACCAGGCGAGGAGAGTCCTGGTAAAAATGGGATCAACAAATGGCAGAACAAAGATGTGGGTTTAATTCACAAGCTTTGACTGGCTGTTTTAGATAAAATATTTGTTTTTCAGATTAAATTTGCTCAGATCAATTCATGGATAGTTTTGTTGTAGGTTACTTGTCTTTGTGTTGTTTTTATGCCACGATCATAATATTGTCTCAACTGCAGTCCTGCCATCAGAATGTGAGCCAGTACCTCACTGCCTCTGCTTTCTGTCTCTGTACCTGAATGACCCCCCCAGACACACTGGGCTTCACACACATACTAAATAAGATGCAGGACAGAAAGTTTTATACTGCAAAGTCTTGTGTGTGAAAAAGAGGCCCAGAATAGCAATGGAATCGGGAAAAAGATTTGACCCCCATCCTCCATGTTTGTTATTGTCTGACCATCAGTGTGCTATTTTTCAGGACTCTCCGTCACAGTTTACATGTCAAATTCTTAACGCACAAGCATTTAGGACAGACCTGGCTGCTTGTTCAGGTGAGAGAGCTGGAGGGTTTACGTGGCAACAACTGTATATTACAAATGGATTTTTCCTCCAAAACCTATATTTATTTCTGTAGCAGTTTGCAATAGCGCTGCTACACATAGCTCTTATGAAACGCACCCTTCCCTGAGCCTTTGAAGAGATGCCCAGAGGCACCTCCTGAGTGGTCTAGAGCTCACTGTGGACAAGTGAGGAGAAACGGCACACCCGACTCATTCTGGAAGAGGTGAAAACGGGAAGGATTGCAGTTCTAAAAACCCCCACAGGTGTAGCTTGTTCCTGTCCTCATGCCCAGCACACTGGTGGCACGCATGTGTTGCCACATTCTGCGACAGCTGGACCTGAGCTATAGTTGAAGGACAAACGGGGCGGCCTGAATTCTGAGCAGTCACGGGGACCCCCACATCTGACGAAACCCAGCATGATGAAACGGGGACGTTAATTTGAAAAAGCAAAGCTAATTAAAGACGTTATTATCTTAACAGATGGCTTTATCGAATAAAACGTGTTTTATGCTATTCACTAAATATGTGTCGACGTCCCTCTTCCTTTCTGCATGAGAAGGATGTCTGGAGGGGGGGAAGAAGTGTGGAGTTTTACACCAGAATGGACCCGAGCTGGGGTGCATTGCCCACAGTCTGCTCATGAGGCTCCGTTCCGAAATAGCAGCTCTAGTACAGGAACACCAGCTGTTCTGTCGTGCCGGTAGCAGACGGTGCTCCGTCAAACGAGGGTAAAAGAGAAAGGAAAGAGCGAGAATAACGTGGGAGAGGTGAGAAGACATGAGGGACAGTGAGAAAGGCTCATTTCTGCAAACCCGTATGACGGGGCCTCCCTTGTCCTAAAAAACAAACACGGGTTGAGGCCAGCTACCTCCACATAACAAACACTTTGAAGGATACGAGACAGTGGCGAGACAGGACAGCTCTTAGTGGAAATGTGCTACAGACACCTTGCTGCTGGCAGACGCCCACTGACGAATGCGGGTTGAGACTGGAAGATCTGCAGAGTTTAAAATAAACCCCCAAAAACTCCAAACCCTTTAGGGTTTGGTTTTCAACTGAACTGTTCTAGCGGTCGCATTCTATTACTGCAATACGTGGCAGCGAGCAGCATTCATCTGCAGCTCTACAGGCTGCACAGTTGTAATTAGGCATGTGTGAGCGTTCGTCGATATAGCAATGCGTAGGTGGGTGTAATGTTCTCTTCAAACAAGGGTAAAATCTTCAGCAAGTAGGAGTGGATATGGGAAATGTGTTAGGAATTTTTTTAAGCACATTTTTTTTTAAATCAGCACCTGCGGCTTCATAGGCCTGTTTTGTAATGTTCTATAAGAAAGAGGATTTCTGCTTTTTGAGAAAAACCTTTCAGTTGGTTTCATCCCAATCACCCTCTAAACAGCAGCTGTTTCTGCGACTGCTAGCACAGGACTACAATTTAGAGGCAGCGGAGAGACAGGAATAGCAAGCTAAGGATGCAGCAACGAGTGAGCGGACAGAGGAGGTTCAAACAGCACAAACCCAGCTGACCACAGGACCACCAAAAAAGCACAAGGACAGCAGCTGACAGGGGCAGCCAGCTGAGCCCTCCTCTCAAAAGCCAAACCTGCCCTGTCCTGGCTTTGGGTGATTCAAACCACATGCGCACACACACATATACCATGTACTCAGAGACACACACGACTACACTTTCTCAACCTTAGGACTTTGCATGAGACACATATGAAGGAGACAGTGGTGGCGTGTCTGCACATGCACGTCCCAGGTGTTAGCCCATTAGGTTCACTACACACAGGTGCACGCCGAGCCAGGGCAGCATGGCATGAATGGGGTGAATGAAGATGTGTAAAGATGTTCAAGAAGAACAATGGAGATAATGGGTAAGGCTACATTTATGGGGCGTTATTTTAAAAATTCACAATAAGTTTGGAACGGCAATGCTAGTTTATCATTCACGTGGTCAGATTTCACATTGAAATGAGAAAATAATTTGAAAATGAAAATAATTTTTTTTTTCTGTTTTGCTTGGTAATTTATGGACATGAAAGGAACCTGTGTTTCAAAGAAGAGATCAAGATGCTGGAAGATGTTGTCATCCTTCACACAGGCACATGCATACACACAAACTTAAATATTTCTACAATGTTGCTTCAACAGGAAAGCACCAGCCCCAACTACTACTGAAGGTAATTTAAATTTTCAAAATGAATGGCAGGTTTCTCATTTCAGTCAATCACCTAACCCATACATTCTTATAATAGAGCACTGAACTGCTTTCTGCAGCTACTTTAAACACTGAGAACAATCCTCACCGTTTACCCCTGGAAAGTCTTACAAATCTATATGATGTGGACACAGACAAAAGAACCAACACCACACATGCAGGTATGATGGTCTACATTCTCAGTTTGCAAAACCAGCAACCCTTCTGAATCCCATGTTTCTTAATAATTATCAAATCATATGGAAAAAAAAACACACGCGAGCCTTTGATTCTGAGAACCCCATCCACCCCTCTCTGCTGAACAGATGTCTTCTGTAACCCAGCAGCTCCCTTTGCTGTAGACACATGGAGGCACCATCTGGGACTGTAGCTTCCCTCCTCTCCAGACTGTGTGTGCGGGTGCACGTGCGTGTACGTGTCTATGTGTTTTTGTGTGTGTCACTGGAGCCAGGACATACAGCCTAAACAGATGGAGCACACCTAAGTGCTTTTCGGGCCTCCTTCCTTATATACATGTGCATTCATTCTCCAGGAGCTCGAAGGGCTTCAGTTGAACTAGTGGAAGGCTTTCAGATCAGCTCCCACCTACTGAATTCTGCTGCCCGCTTTGCATGGGAACTAAACTGGGTCACACATTCCTCCTCCCTATCCCAAGGGGTTCCGTACATATTCGATTTGGATCGCTGGGGCCATGGTTTCGGAGGTCTAGCCTGCATATGGTGAAGCCTGGTTTTTTAATTGGTCTGAAAATTAATTGAAAATGGTGTGAATTGGAACAAGTCAATTCAGAAATGTATGCCATCCTACAGCTGATTTGCCAGAGCAATAAATAAATTAAATATATACCGGCATCATTAGGCAGAATTCACATACAAGGCTGTGTCTGATGAGGGTGCATTAATTACTCTACACGCACAGCCCAAATAACTAGAAAGGGGGTGGGTAGCTGCAGTCCTGAAGGTCTGCTGGGCTCCTTTGGGGATTTCTACAGTCTCTTTCAATTAGCAAGTGATTAAGACCTGGGGAGAAATACCTGGTGACTGGGACATGTCGTCTACATAACCACTCCAATTAAGTCGTTAAGACCTGGAGATGGAGGGTACACCTGGAACACCCAGAGGGACAGCATGGGCAATTTTGAAGAACCTGTATCTAGAAAACTCCTCCAGAGACTCCCCCTCCCACCTCCGACTGGCTGGCTCCAGAACACACAGATCTGATTGGCTGTGGCCGTCTAGTGCCGGCAGAAAAAGATTGTGCTGTGCACCGAGCACTTGAGAAAACACATGGGGATAATACATTTGCGTTTGTCTCTCTTGGCCTCCATGTTAGTCCCCCAGCGATGTAACTTGCTTCGGTCTAATAGAAGCACGAAGAAAGGGCCGTTTTCAAACTTGGCACTGACGTGAGCATGCCGACTGCACCGCAACACAATGTTAGTCTAGGGGGCTTTGAAACAGGGCTATCAGCATAACCTCATTATTTTTCCGAATCCAGTCCAATTTATCGCATCCCTCCTGACCTGCATTAAAGGCAGCTAGTTGCTCTTCTTTTTGAGTGGAGCTGCAGTTGAAAACAGAGGCTCTGACACATCAAACAAAACTTAAAAAAGCTAAACAAAACAATAAAGCAATGGAGAGTTACTGGGCTGACACAGCAGTCACATTAATCAGTGAGCTACAGTAGACAGTAAGCAGTAAATCAATCCACTATTCAAAACAACACAATTTAGCAAGAGCACTGACAAACAAGTGAAAAAGATGTGAAGGCGAGGACAGAGACAGACACACAATTCAAGCTGGATATAAAGATATATTATGATTGAGATATATTAGTGTAATGTGTTCTAACCATGGTACGGAAACTGCACGCCATCGTTTTCATGTTTAATCTTCCTCTCCTGCACATTCGCCAAATGGTGTGGCACTGAAAGTGGAGAAGGGCATTGTTAAGAGAGGGGGAGAGAGAGAGAGACAGAGAGACATGTGTGCATTTGGGTAGTGGGGGGTGAGAAGTCATATTACCAGTACTGTGACACATCTGAAGGCTCAATGTGAAAATACATGTCTACCAGTAGCCATTTGAGGAGGTGACAGGTAAAGGGCAGGCTTGACATTGAGGATGGACTGATGGGGAGGAGGGTAAGGAAAGAAGAGGGGTGATGTTGCAGTTTAATGAGGAAGGTTCTGGAATATTCTATGTGGTGCTGAAGGTTGAGGGGGTGGATCATTGTAACGCACACCAAAACTCAGGGGACGCTCGTTAAATATTTTGACCCAGTCTACGAGTACATAATTGATTTGCCATGAAAGGACTTTTCCAGGAATGGTAATGTGGCTGATTTAAATGTGCACTGGGAAGCCTTTCAGTGTATTAGTACATCTATGAACTGGAATGAAATTGCTACATTTTCAATCATGTTTAAAACCTTGTAATTTTTCTTGAGTGTGGAAACGTATCATTTTTGATTTAGCTGAGGGATCCCCAGTAATAATTAGAATGCATAAATATGTACTGACATTAAAAATATAACTTTAAATTATTTCGGTTTATCCATGCATACTTCACACGTTCTAACTTTCCCCATTTAAAAACTAAACGTCACTAAAAAAAGACGTGATGTATTTTGAGGTCAGACAGAGGCGTGTGTTTGTTGCTTTTCCACCAAAACCAGTCAACAGTACAGTTAAAGCTGGCCGAACACTGACACACCCTTGGTCTGTGTGTGCACTGCTCTGGGACTGTGTTTTAGTTAAACTACAACAGGCACTGAGGTACGAGCATACTGCTTTAAGGGCATACTCTACATTCTCCTGAAGACAATTTGTGGTACAATTTTAAGTTATTTATGATACCACCTTCCCACAACATTCCCCAGGTAATACAGACCTGCCTGTTATGGCAACAAGGAAAATTTTCAAACACTTCACCAACTATATGCTCATGTATGATGAACTACACATTAATGCATGATGCCTGTGTGTTAATGAATGAAAATGTAATATTAGACAAAAATAAATAAATAATAAAGGTAAACAGAATGAAAAATTTGCATCATGTTACAACCTTTCCGATGCTATTAACTTTGCAATTTATTATTTTATAACTCAGGACAGATATCTAAAGGTGAGACTTGCACAGTTCTGATATCATATAGGCATGTCTGTAAATGCGTATCCAATTACTGTACTCACTGTATGAGTCAGTCCTGCCCATGTTATCAAAGCAAGAACTGCAGACAATAAAGTCTATGGAACAAGTTAATCTCGGTTTCTTTAAACACACTCCTACTCTATACACACCTGCCTGCTAATCTAAGAAATCAACTAAATGTCCTTGTGACTTATCACCAGCAGTGGACGGCTTACTGTTTCACACTCTTTTCTTGTAACAGAACAATCACAAACTTAAAGATATAACTATCTCTAGTACTCTGCCTTTATCAGATAATCTGGTTTAAACTGGAAGACATGACAATAAAAAGGCCAAGGCAACTCAAAGAAGCAGCAAAGCACATATTCCTCACACAACGCACTGACCCCAGCACCCAGCTCTGAGTTCTCCCAAGGCTTCCACTGTGACTGCTCGGCATCCAGTCTCCGTGGATGACACAATCCACAAGGTGTCAATGTGACATGGTTGACAGGGCCCACTGTGAGGAGAGCTCCTCTGAGCCGCACAGTGTGTGTGCCAACGTCCCACAAAGGAATGCAGCCAAGCAGTAGCTGCTCCATATGTAAACAGCTCCTCAGCGTGCTCTAATGAAAATGGCACCAGAAACGTCTAACAGGCTGCTCCCAGTCAAGCTCCAGAGGCCGGTACTCTGAACATATATGAAGTGAGCCTATTTCCTGTCATCATGTAACCCAGACATAAACTGCAACCATTCCCAAATAAATAGTTTTCATATGCCCTCTCAGTTTGCCCTATTGACAGTTACTCTAAGGTGGCAAAGAAATAAGAGTACAATGTGTCTGTCCTCAATATGAATCAGCATTATTAGTTGAGACTATAGCACACTAAAATGGATGTAAAACACCAAAACCAAAATAACACATTCCAGCATTAGCACAGACACTGGAGTGCTAACATGCCCTGGCCCATAGGCACATATGAGCAAAAACACACACACACACACACACACACACACACACACACACACACACACACACACACACACACACTCCGGTCTAACAAGCTCTCCATTGTTGCCCCAATGGAGGTGAAGTCTGTGAAACTGAGATGGGGGGAGGACACAGTTGATTTTTAGAGAGACTATGAATCTCTACTGATCTAATCACAACTCCACTAACTTCATTCCACAACATAAAGATTTACTCATTCACATGAGGACAAATCTGCACATTTAAACTACAAAAAGATATACCATCAAAGAGGCAGTCTTTTGTTTGCCAAAAGATGATTTAACATTTGCCTGAGCCTTGTCCCAGCATACACAATTCTTGCTGCCAGCTTTCAGAAGTAGTGCCTCTTTGCAATTTTTTAATCTCTAGCTGTTCCAGCAGGTTAATCTCCCCATGATTCCTGAATGTATACTACAGTATACATTCATTGTGACCTCCGTCTGATACCTCACCCAGAATTACACTTTTAATCTATGCAGATTATTGTACTGATACTGTTTTATTCAATTTGTGCACAGTGATTCTACACAACACAGTAATGCAATACACACTAAACGCTATACATTTTTGAGAATGTATATTTTGTTTTGCCGTAAATATTTCTTGGACTGTCAGTGACCTCGGTTTCTTTCCTGTATTACTTTCTCTGTTCCCTCTGATCTCCTGTCGGTGACAGTCATATCCAGTTCTACACCGGAGACACTTGTCTGAAGCCACCTTCCCGCCTCCTGGGAAGCAGTTGGCGGGAGTTAAGAGCGATCCTCCAGCTCGCTGCCTCTTTATACACTGACTCTCCTTTCTCATGGCAGTTCCCTGGACAGCCCACAGGAGACTGGTCTTAGCGCTACCAAGGTGACCCTGGCTGCTTAGAAACCACATGCCACCATGGCCCTGCCACGCCCTCACCCAACTGGCAAGCAGTGCATGTAGTCACCTGAGAATCTGTGGCCAACTTAAAAGCTTTGGCATCAGGATACTGGTTTTGTTAGGCAGGTAGACGTGTGCAGTGAGAACTGGAGAATAGACTGCTCAGATTCCAGCTGTGACCTGGGAGACAGGGCCCTGACCATGGAAAATGTAGCCTTTCAGGAAGCCAGTAGTGATTCTATACATCAACAGGAGGACAAATCCACATTCACATGCACTGCATGAAACGTGAGATTCCTTGTACTCTGTCTGCTTGTTTTTATGTGGATGAAGCCCAGGGCGAAACTTCCACAGTCAACAGAGATGTTAATCTCATATAATCTAACACTAGCGGCAGAAAATACATATTCAGAAAATGGAACAACGTTTCGCTAATTCTAAAGATGTGACACATTTGGCAATTGCCTTGTAACATAACCGGACACCTTGACAAGATTTACATGTTAAATAGCTAGGAAACACTCATCAGGATTTAAAAATGCAAACTGGTTCACTTAAGTGGGTATTTAAACAAGTCATAGAGTAAGATTGTTAAAAGGTATTGGCAAAAACAAAACTTTAAAATAAGCACGCAGGTGATAACATTTCACATTAAGTGCATTTCTAGGCCTAATAAAACCAACATTTCCTCAAGGGCAGTAGCTGTTAACTGAAAGTGATGTAAAGTTGCAGCCAGTGCTTGTGTCACAGGAGCCAGGCTGAGATTTGAGTTGGCGTGGTCCAGTTTTAGCCATGTTCACATTCACACCCAGTGCACATTCAGTAAAGCAGAGCAGGGCCACAACAAGCAGACCAGGCAGGTTTGCAGAGTCCTGTCAAACCTGAGTATACATGGCCACGTCGAGTACAGCTCAATAACTACCCTCACTGCAGTGGACTGCTTACTCTCAAATGCACATAAGGATACAAAATTTACATTTTAGTACTGCACAAAATAACACATAGTGTATGTATGATTTATCATATCATATGAAGTGTAACCACTGCTATCAGAGCCACCTGCATACAACCATAACTGTAACAACTGTACACAGTCTTGCTGACTGGAGCAGCTTCTTGCTCTTTCTCTCTGTCTGCCCCCTCAGCTACACCTCAGTATGGCTCCCAAATTAGAATTCCACTAGCTAAACCACTGCTTCTATGCTGTGGGAGGTTGAAGCACACTGGCCAGCTCATACCTCCCAGACCACACCCTAACACTAATACTCAGTCCTGATTGGGCCTTTTGCAGGCTCTCTGCTTAACAATGCCTGTCCTTTTCTAGTGAAGATTCTACCACCTCTCAGCCACCTCTACTTCCTGTGCCATTGGTGAGTCTCTTAATCTAATCTATGCCAGAAGTCTGCCATCTCATCAGGCTGAAAGCACTGTCAAAAGTGATGTCATCCCTCACGTTCTTACACCCAATTTATCTCTGGCCCTAATCCCACCCAGCAAGTTGGGCTGAACCACTTCCTGTCCTTTGAACAGTACAGTGGTCACAATACTTTTGAAAATATTGTGATACTTCCCCTGTATTCTTAAAGAGACTTAATTTTTCTTTGGTTTGATTTTCAAACAGCCCCTACCACTGATTATTGCTAGGACAATTCACAAATGGTAGAATAAAATGTCTTGCACAATTTATTCCCTGAATAATGCCACAATAGCATGATGCTGGAATTACATCAATGGCCTTGCAATTCTTAAGACATATTACTTACAACATATGGCCACAGTTATAGTATTTTAGTTCTTATTACTCACGATTGGTTCAGTGTGTTTTCCTGTTAATTCTCCTACACTGAATCACGTTCTTACTGTACATTATGTGATCGCTCTAAGTAAAGGCAATGACAGATAGATAGACAGATAGATAGAACGGCTCAAAAAAGTCTGAAGTGAAAGATTCAAGATCAAATGTATGTTTACATACACACGTACACAATAATTCACATAATCATGCATGTTTAAATATGTGTATCTTTGAGTAGGATTTGAATGATATTCCTAGTAATGGCTGGTGTTAAGGATGGACACTGCAGTGGGGGCATTCTGCTGGCATACAAAGAGGTGGGGTGAACAGTGGGGGGGAAAGGGGGGTGAGAGGTGAGAAGTCATGGGGTAGGCAGGGAGTCATTTGAGAAAGGCTCGCACCTGCATCCACATCATTCGGCCAGCCGCTAGACTGGGAGCTGCTGGCGGCAGGAGAGCGGCCAGAGTAAAACACATCATCCACCGGGCTCTCCATCTCGCTGTCATCAATGGACTTGCGCTTGTTGGAGCTGGAAAGATGAGAGAGGGCTGTTATTACCTGGATCTGCATGCAAATAATGAGTCCTCATAAATCACATTCCCCACTCCATGCCTTCAGTTAGGAAAAATACGTACACAAATCCCAGTAGAATGAGAGTGCCGAAATGTAAACCAAAAGCATGCAGTATAAAATCCAAGAAAGAGAGAAAGGTGTACTCTAAGCCTCACACCACTACACCAAGTCAAAGCAAAAGCGTGCAATATAAAGTCCCAGAGAAAGGTGTACTCCAAGCTTCACACCAATACACCAAGTCTTGTGCAATGCCACTGTAGTGCTCCGATAAAGGAGCCAAAAGCACAGTGTCATCTGTCTGACGGGCACGCACAGCATTGGTCTTAGTGCCCCTATACTACCAGCAACAGGCAAAAGACCACCACACCATAATACAGCAATAACAAAAGGAGCAACATCACAGGTCAGAAACAACTCCTAATAATGGAAGGATTAAAGTCTCAAAAAGGTTCAGTGTACACCTTTAATTTCAAAATTCAATCCCTATGAATTCTGTATGAAATTTTAACTAAAAAATTAATCAAATGAATTGTATGTGCTCTTTTTACAGTGATTCTTTGGGATATATGTTAGTAGGACCAATTAACTAGTGTGTGTGTGTGTGTGTGTGTGTGTGTGTGTGTGTGTGTGTGTGTGTGTGTGTGTGTGCAGCTGCATATGGATGTCATACATCAAGATTATGTTGCATTGTAGCAAGAAGTATGTCCAAGCGTGTGTGTGTGTGTGTGTGTGTGTGTGTGTGTGTGTGCGCGCGTGTGTGTGTTTCTTCTGTACTATCACAGCACAGGGAACCACAATAGGCTGTGAACCGCATAACTACCTCCGGGGAAGACTTGCATACAGCTCCACTTCAGTCCTGCAGCACAAGTGAAGGATGTAAAAGGAAAAAGTGACAGAAAAGAGAGGGCAAAAGAGAAAGAGAAAGTCTCATCACACACACATTCACACAGAAGAGTGAGTGCCAAGCTCACATAAAGACCTGACAAGACTGTTAGTAGTAGATCCAGAAGCTAAGACCTACAAAAAAACTCAGCTCTTCCAAAAGCACCCTTATTTTATCTTTCCCTGGAGATGCTGTGCAACATGTACATATATGTACACATATGTACACGAAGAGAGTTTACTACTGTGTTACTTAAAGTTAGTGTCTACATACACTCAAGTCTGTCAATGGTAACCAAGAAATATGTGCAGCTTGTGATAGCGCCACTAATGTACAATTAACAGCCATACTGTATATAAAAACAGTAAATCCCAATATACATGCCACGATCAACCTTAAACTGAGCATCCTGTTTTATAAAGGCATTTTTATGAATGGTATGGGTTATTTTTGTGTAAACTTTCCTATTGATGTCATTATTAATAAAAGTACATGCACTCTCTTGTCCATTTTGGTTAGTGAGGTGGTGAGTTCAGTGGTGGTGTTATGCTTAACCGTTACACAAACAGAACTAATACAACACATACCTGGTGGACGGGGGAGAAGTAATGGAGCGCCGTCCCAAGGCCACCTGGTTGATGTTGTAGTAGCCAGGACTTTCCAGGTCGGCTAGGGAGAAATTTGGGCCAGACGCTGTGGCCACTGGAGCTGTAAAAGAAACAGGAAAGAACGTACTGTAGGAGAACAGGGAGAGGATAGTTCTGTAGCCAGGTTTAATTTGTACTGTGGGAACGTGCTTATTAACAATTGTGTCAGTTCATTTGAAGCATTGAAGTAGCCCCCTGTTAACACCCATTGTGATAGGTGAGACAAATGTCTTTGAGAAATAACAAAGCTTGGATGGCAGGAGTGGGGAAGAACATACATGAGGATAAGGAGGTATGAGGAACAAGATGGTCCTGAGACTGTGAAAGCAAGCGAAGGAGAGTGAGTCCGAGCAGCGGACACAGATGTGCACTCACTCTGTGACACGCGGACCAGCTCGGTGACGTTCCACACTCCAGACGTCACAAAGCAGTCCTGGAAACTCAGATGCCCTGAAGAGGGAGGAATGGAATATACTGTCAGCTTCAACCAAGCAGAGGCCCAATGTCCCAGTAATGTTCACTCAGCCAAAAAATACTGCACAGACAAGTACTGATTCCACATTACGAAGCCTGGCTTCTTATATTCCTGAGCTGTTGCTGTGTAGTAGCAACAAACAAAGCTGCAACCAGGGAATAAAGTTGGGCCAAACAGGTAACAGGCTCAGCCTGACTTTAAAGCCTAATGCTGACAATAAGCCACACCTGTGCTATGTCAGGAAGGACAGCGTGTTTTTGGAGGTTCAAGGCAGCCCAAATGGGCCACTGTCTACAGGACAATGCGAACATGACTGTCACACATAGGACTACAGTTACATCTTACTCATTATCTGCTGTTGCCCAGATTCAATAGACAAGACTTCCCACAGCATGGTGTGACGTCACCCCTTCTTCCAATAAAAGCTGTACAGTCCACATTACAGCACCTGGCAGCCCAATTTGCTACAGCCACACTGACACTTGCCTCAGCTGCAGAACGGTCTGCACTGAACAGAACTATGATATCGTGCTACAAAACACCTATGTAAGCAGCAAACCTGGAACTAAAACCAGTCAAGGGAAGGTGAAGTCCCGAGTGTATTATTGCAATAAGAGTAATTTGCATACAATAAGACGTATTAACAAGACAAAACTAGTTTGGAGGCATGAATTCTTTAGAGTGAGCTAGGTGTGTTTTTTCTGTGGTTTTCATGTTCAGGTTTACCACCAGTACATGCAGGTATGTAGTACAGTGAGACCTCTGCACATGTGTGTGAGAGTCCGATTAGTGCTGCTTTACCCACCGTTGGGAGGAGGCTTGATATCTGCATCTCCCTGCTGATTGGAGTTGTCTGATTGTCCGGATTCTGGAAAGGAGAAGAAAGAAGAAAAGGTTTAACTTCAGTAAATCTACACACAAAGATTAGGCGACAGTGAGTGTGGGTCTGATCCAGGTTCAGCAACAAGACCCATTTGGGCCACACCGGTTCTGGTATTCATGCACACAGTTGATGCTACAGTTGAGAGTTTGAAAAGATATCACTAAGAAGAAGTGCGAAAACCAGGTGTCACTCATTTACTTTCCCAGGTCACCAACATAGCTCCTCTGCTGCACACCAACACTTCATTGTGAATGTTATTTAGAATGGCACATTTTGTACCTATAAACAAAGTGTCAAACTTCCATCTTCATATAAAGCAGGGGTGCTGATCTGAAAGCTGACATGGGATCTCTGCATTCTGGGTTTGTTCTTTTTCTTAACAGTTGAGTAATGGGATTGAGGTTGTTAATCTTAAATTTAAAAGTTGTATCATATTCTTTAATGCAATCCCACTTAATGCCCCTCCAGCACTGTGGGTTTAGACTGTATAAACAGCATCCACCCCTTTGCTCCTTTACAAGGCTTTCTGCCACTAACTATGGCCCCAGCTGCCACAGGTATTTGGCAGGGTGTGTTGCAGGTTGCTTAGACACCAGCTAATGGTCAGTGTAAGGCCACTGGCAACCACAAGACACCACACACCAGCAGGGGACCAGGCCATGCGAAGCTCAGTGAGAAGGTGCAGGTGTAGTGGCGGTTAGGGGGCTCCATACTCATAAATAATAAACATTCAGTTGGCCCGAATATTTGTTCTGAACAGGACTTCCATATTACGGCATGGTGAGGGATTACCCAGGATTTTGAGCACTTGCTGACTGGCATTCCTCTCAAGTTCACCCTCACAGTTTACATTAGTGCAGGATTCTACACACGCTGCACCATCTATGAAAGCAGGCGTCTGACTGCGAGGCTGCATTACATGTGATGCTGAGATAGCATTCTTCTGTTTACCTATCATAGATCTTTACCCTTCTGACCACAAGACTCTACATTTCAGGTACAGCCAGAGTTCGCAGAATCTAGGCATCACATTATTTTATTTGTACTGTTCAGTAACTAAATTAATGTTAGAACGGTAACTAAAAAAAGCCTCATGTCAAAACTTGTCGACGTTCAAAGAAGGGAGTTTCCCAATCCCCTAATATATAGACCAGCAAGTCAGAAGCACCTGTGGACAAGAAGGAACCCTTCCCTAACACCTATATGATCAGAAAAACACATCATAAACCAGTGCTTCAGATCACTTTTGCTCCTTCACAGAATAGGAAGACACTGACAGACATGCAGAAGCCCATGATCTCAGAGACAGGAAGGTGGCAGCAGAGATGAAGCAGCCTTTGCTCCTCTGCACCCCTGCCATGGCTGGGAAGGCGCTGGCGAGGCGGAAGCTTGGAGAAAGCATCAGCGGCTGCTGCACACGATGAGACAGCCAAGGGGAACAGGCCACCAATGTTGTTTACCTCACTGATGAACGGAGCTTAAAACCAAATCCCCCTGAACAGAACGTAAACTAAATATAAAAAAACCATACTGTTTAACTGATTATAAATATGACATAATAATGACAAACATTTCCTAAACACCTTTTTCTGCTACCTCTCCCTCTCTCTTCCTTGCTCTCTCGCTCTGTGGAGTGCTGGCAGCCATCTTAGTGCTTGGCAGCCATCTTAGTATTGGCGGTACCGATGCATTCCTGTAAGCTGATGGCGCTAACACACACACACACACACACACACACACACACACAGGACAAATACAAACACAGGCCTTCCGGTGTAAGTATATATGTTTGGTGGAGCTATCTTCCATATAGAAACACTTGTGCTTTTCTAACTGCTCCATCTTTTTAGGAATCCAAATGATATAACATCCAGAAATAAACTCACACTTGTACACATGAACAAAAATAACAAGTAAAGATGTGTCACCAAAACATCCACATTCAGAATTGTGTAGAACTGTTTAAAAACCCTCTTTGGCAGAAGATAACTGACCGTTCAAAGTTCTGTGAAAAACTTATGAAACTCACTGAAAAAAATACACGAGACTCACCGAATGCTACACAAATTTGCTACATCAGACTTTATTGAGTATAAATACAAAGATGTTCAACAACATTACATAGTATGAGACATTTAGATATCTACAGACCTACATTTAACATTATCTAGATCTGTTTGTAAACTGAAAATAATTTGACTGAACACACTAATCTTAGAGTTTATGTGTGTGTGTGTGTGTGTGTGTGTGTGTGTGTGTGTGTGTGTGTGTGTGTGTGTGTGTGTGTGTGTGTGTGTGTGTGGGAGCTATAGCGACAGCCTGGCTGATGACCAATAGGAAGCATGACCACCATTTCACTGCATGGACCTGCACTGACATAGCTGGAGTGAGAGACAGGAACGCAGCTATGCACCTTGAACACATAAACCGTCACATCGCAGCTAATTCTCAAAGGCATTTTTACCCAAACTCACTTTCTTGTGCTTTGACAAATCTGACCTGACAACTTGCTTTTGGCTGGCTGAGTGTATTCGGCCCAACTCCAAAAAGACACTGCTGCTAAATCACAACTGCTATTCTGCACACACACGCGTGCGCGTTCGTACAAGCGGGCAGACGTGCACACAAAATCCTGCAGCGCTCTTCATTCGCTCCATTTGGAGCTTCTCACTGTCAATCTGAAATCCAATTACACAGCAAATTACCAAGGTTTCCTTCTTGTACGAAAAGTAACTATAAAAATCCTTCACTATTAAAAATCAACAAAACCTTTAAGGGACCCCCCCCACCACCACAGAAACGAGGCAGTAAGTATATACAGACATCTTCATCTCTAAAATGGCCCATGGTTCAGCCTAACACAATTGGCGCTTTGGCCATTTGGCGGTGCCATTTTTACCGGTGCTCTTATTGGTCCGCTGAGGGACCAGCTGGGCCATGGAATCCGTGCCACAGTTCTTTATCGTGGAGCTGGGCCCTCTTATCGCCCAGCTGCCAGCTGCAGGGGCTCTGTGCGTACCAGCCAGCGGCGCCATGCACGGCCCTCACACCCGCTGATCCCGCTCTTATCTCTGCACCACAGTCGCCCCGCGGCCTCCTGCACACATGCTGCCTGAGATAATGTGTAGTGCACGCGCATGCCCGCAGACACACACGCACACACAGAACACAGTCACATATATACATGTCCACAAGAGGACTCACCGCAAGAGGAGACGTGTAACACACTCACACCAAGGACATGTAACACACACACACACACCAAAGACATTTAACACACACACACACCAAAGACATGTAACGCACACATACACATCAAAGACCAAACACACACCCACACACACACACACACACACACACACACACACACACACACACACACACAGACAAACATAAACAGGACCAATTTATCATTTAAAAATATACATTTTACATGGCCATAAATTCCCCTTCCTGTATACATTTTGTATATTAGCAATGCAATGTTGATGTATTTGAACGAAAGCCTCTCTGTCCGCTCAGAGCAGGGTTGGCAACCCCTGGCTCTGGAGCCGCATGCAGCTCTTCCACCTCTCTGCAGTAGCATTGCCTGTAATGGGAGAGGGGCCAAAAATGGCTGTTTTGATAGTGAAAGTTGCAGACTCCTGCGTCAGAGGACTGGAAACATTAAATATCCACAAACAAAATTCAAACAAAAAGGGAAGAAAAAAACTATTTTGAAAAATATTGTTATTAATACCAGTAAAGACAGCAATAACTATGTGACGAAAGCCAGTGTTCACAACTGTATAAAACACGGGAGAGTGGAACAGCCGCTATTTGAGGTCCTGCACTTTGACACCTCCCCCTCACTATCACTTTCCCTCCTGGAGTAGGCACTGAACAGACCCAGTGCTCTGGCTCACGGATCTCTGGCTCGTGGTTCCCAAGTGCTGCCTGACAAGGGAAGGGCAGGGAATGGCTGTCAGAATTAGGCTGGAAAGCAGCACTGCACAAAGAGCCAGCCACACATTCAGGGATATTTATAGATGGACTCAAGGAAGGGGTGGAGCTGAAATTACCTGATAACTGTCCAGATGTTCCTTTGTAAACTGCACACTTGTGTGTGAACTTGTGAAGTGTGAGTGTGTTGCGTGTTGTGGGATTGCACTACAAACCTCTAATATAAGCCAGCCGTTATGCCGCTTACCAGGGACAAACCACACAACAGCCAACAGACACGTAACAATGTAGGAGTCAACCAGAACCTGTTGATAGACACCATCTTTTGTTGGTGCACTTTGTGGCAGGGTTCATGTTAACTAAGATGCTTTTGCCAAGTCTGGCAGTGCAATTTGCACACCGGACTGTTGAGTATTTGGTAAACAGTATGCTTAATGTGCTCTATTCAAAAATGAGTGGGGTGAGCTCTGCAGCAATGTGTTTGATGAGCGTACCACACACTCCACGGGTTGTCGGTGTGCAGAGTTTTAGAGTTAACGACTTCCTACTTGCATACTGTGCAGTTCTGAAAACTCACTCATGGAACATCACATTTCGTTTCTGCCCTGAGAGTGACTAAATTGCACATGCATATACACACATGGCCATACACACACAAGAACACATGCCCAGACATGCTTGTACACAAAGACACTCAAAAATACCCACATGTAATGGAACTCACAAAGACATGTGCACGCGCACACACACACATGCACACACACACACACGCGCGCACAAAGTCAGTGTGCTATTAAACTCTGGGCAAGAGAAGCAGAGTAGACCAAAGTGTGTTTCTAAAGACACTCTGCTCACAGTCTGTCACTGCTAAAACTGGACGTCCATTCTCAGACAGACTCAAAGCCCAGTCAGTGTATACAGTCGTTTCTCTGTACATCACACCATACATGTATGTGTGTGTGTGTGTGTGTGTGTGTGTGTGTGTGTGTGTCTTTGTACTTTGTCACTGTAAATGTGTTTATTTTAACGTATCTGTGCACAAACACTATACTATATTTCATACGTATGTATCATATACTGTGTATATACAGTACATAGTACTGTGGCAACCGCCACGGGTGGCGGTGGGTTGGCTGCATGGACGATGACGTCACCCCTAGGGGTTGAAGATAAGAGACCGATGGGCTCCCGGAGGTAAAGACTTGAGTTTTCAGCTCTGTAGGCTAATCCCTTGTCTTTGGTGCAGGTGACCCGAGCTCGAGGCCCGCTCGCTCCCTTGGTCCGTTACAGTATGTTGGTATGGTTCAATTCCTTGCCGGGTAACCTTGTAAACACATTGTTGGTGGCTAAGGCTAGAAACCCTTTAAGGTGGTTTGGTGTTCGATTGAACACCCTTCTGGCTTCTCATACCTTTGGATCCCTCCTTCAATGAAGCCTACAGGGGGGCACTGTAAGTCCTGGACAGTCTAGGTCACCCCTCTAAAGCTGACTCTGGAACACGTTACAATGGTATCCTCTATACAGACATGCATGTACAATTCTGTTTACTGCATTCCCCAGGAGTACTAATGTTGTGACACTGTAATAGGAAAAAACAAAATATCAAGCAGGGAATACCAGCCTGAGACCATCTGCAAAGGTAAAGACGTGTTATGAAGAAGAGGTGTTACCGCTCTGTAGTTGGGTGCTCAGTACCATAAATACAACAGTCCAGCAGGTTGTTCTGGGCTAAACTCTGTACTTAATTTTGTGCTTCACTCTGTACTTAACTCTGTGCTTCACTTTATGCTTAACTCTGGTTTCACTCCATACTCAACTCTGTGCTTAACTCTGTACTTAAGTCTGTGCTCTCTGTTCTGATTACACTCACATAACTGGACATCACATGTGGTGCCAGGCTCTGTTGGTGCTGCAGTTTAAAGACCCATACTTGGTGAAATAAAGGACTGGATCAAATCTGGAAACCTACACAATGGCCACTAGATGGCACTGTCAATCAGAATGATATTTAATGTGTTTCAGCATGTTTGCGTGTGCAGTGTACTCAAAAAGTTTATCTTCAGTTGTATTAAAGTTCACTAGGCTGCATTCACTAGAAACACATCTCCAACCAAATCAATGCAGAGTTGCCCAGTTACATTGCAAAACTGTCTCTATAATAGAGGATGTGCAAGTATATTGGAGGGATATTTCCATGTGTGTAGCAATGTTTGCTTCTGTGTAAATGTGTGTTGTTCACAGCACATAGAAAACTTAATCCAACAGCACAAGTGCATGTACTTAAATGTGTGTGTGTTTGTCTAGAAATATATGTGTGTGACTTGTCTCTCTAAAATGACAAACCAAACCTCCCTCCCCATAAACTCTGGAAAACGCAGCACTGCCTCCCAATTGGGTTTCGCTTAAGAGGTTTATCGGTATGTTGCTAAACATTCTGACCTTTTTTTAATCCTTAATGCGCTTAAAATGTTCCAAACCCTCTTAATCCCCCAGGCTATCCCACACAGATGTTCACTGAGCTCTTTTATTGGACTTTATTTTATTTTTCCGGGTTTTATGTTATTTATTTATTTCTCGTCTCCTAATGCCACAGTGCATCAGACATTTGGGTCCCGCAGGCAATCTCTGCAGACGCCCCTGCAAAGGGCCTTCAATGCAGGGTCCTCAGAGTGAGGTTGCTAATCTCCTTATTAATATCGAGATCAGAAAACAAGGCCAAGTTCTTCTGGGTCAAAGGGGGGTCTAATGCTTTCTGAAAAAAAAAATCTGTTTCCCAAGGCTGGGACTGGAGAGGTAGAAAAGTTAGCCTTGAAGGACTAAGTAATGTGGCATTTAGACGAAGGGTCCCACAGAAATGAAAAGTAAAAACTAGAAGAAGGTTACTGAGGGTTACACTAGTGTGCCTGCCAGAGAACAGAGCAGCCTTTGTTTGGCCTGTGTCACAGCAATGGCAGTCATGTGCGTGACCTATCTCCTGTCTGCGGGGCATCGCATGCTCAGTGCATGCTTTGCACCACTGTTTGTGTGTATACATGCAAAAGTGTACGTGATTGTCTGTGTGAGATCCTGTGTTTGTATGTGTATGTATTTTTGACACTGATTATATGTGTGTACGTTTGTACACCTTAATATTTGCGTGAGACCTTGCTGTGAGTGGCTGTACATGCTTCAGTACGTGTTTGTGCACGCCTGTCTTTTTGGTGCCACGACAATGTGCTGTTAAGTGTGTGTGTTAAGTGTGACAGCATGCAGGTAGTGGGAGGCTGCGTGTAGGTGACGGTGGGATGGCGCACGTATGCGCTTGTGAATATGGGTGTCTGTGACGTGTGGTTAGTGTGAGTGTATGTAAGTGCACGTGTTTTTGTGACTGTGTGTGCCCCTGGCATGCCCCGTGTGCGAGCAGCACCATGTGTGCCCCCGAGCTGCGTGCCAGGCAGGCAGCCATGGCAGAGCGGCAGCACGGTGGACGGGGTGCGGGAGCAGGTGTGCCGAGTGGCCCTGCGCAGCCTGCCGCCCATCTGTGCGCCCGTCTGTGTGCCTCCTGCGCCCACGCGCTGCCAGCGCCTCACAGGGCTCCGGGGGCCGGGGGGGGGGGGGGGGGGGTGCGGGGAAGGGCCGGGGGTGGGGGCGAGTAGGAACCGGGGGTGGGGGGGACATCCCCAAGCCGTGCGGGAATACCCCCGAGAACGACCGGT
>JABJVR010000077.1:2660618-2674767 GCA_025773905.1 Chitala chitala
CTGATCTGTATTTCACTTTAATAAAATCCCAATAAAAAGTAAATTTACTACACTGGCCATGCACAACCCAGTCACATGACAACGCAGTGTAGTTAAAGCCACCGCCACAGCTCGGTAAATCGCTCATTACAGATTATCTCTATGGGAAAAATAACAATAAACATGAGAGGCTCAGGAGCACCTGGTCATCACCGCTGTCTCGCTCAATCAATTTGCGAAAAGAAATATTTATAACAAACAACAGCAGCGGAGCGTCATAAATCAAGAGAACGAGCTGCTGGCCGGCCTGGCACTCACGGCCCCCCACACACCCTGCTGCCCAAACGGACCTCTCAAGCTGAAGGCACTTCTTCACCCGCTGCCCAGAACATGTTCAAAACTCCCACCATCTTTTACAGCCCGCTGGCCACCAGGAGCATCATGCTGCCGTTGGCATGGCAGCCGGCAAGTATTCTACACCTCCTGGAGTGTAAACACTCTAAACAGCACACTGATTGGAAACACACTGCAAAGAACTTTCTGTAATATTAATAATAAGAGACACATGGACTGACGTCTCCAGATGTGACTAATACTGAAAGGAAGGGGATTTGTCAGAGTAACAAATAAGAAACATGGTCTGAAAAACACCAGTGTTTTCCCACATTTCTTAACCTGCATTGTGGAAACTAAATGTCACACTCAATCCATTCCAAATCCATTAAATTTTTTTTATAATTTCAAAATCTACATATGCAATATATACATATAAAGATGCACATATATAGATGTATACACACATAAATAGTGCTATACATTCACATATTTCAGCACAATTAGAGAGCAGAAAGATAAGCTGATTGTGTCTGTGTGCAGCTGTTAGGTCAACAAGACATGTGGAGCTCCCGATAAGTACAGGGGCCAGACAAAGGAACAGACATGGAGCAGCACATGGGTGATAGACAATCTGACCACCCCCACCCCACACACAACACCCACACGCACACACAAGCACACACGCATACACACAATGACACACAAACACACACGCGCGCACACACACAAACACACACGCGCGCACACACACAAACACTAATTTTAGAGGAAACCAGGGGAGTCATGCAGTGGCTTATCTTTCTGCCCCCCACTGCCCAAGTTGCCCTTTCATTTTTGAATATGGTGAGGACAGTAAATTTGGCTCCAGCACTGCTTCAGCCATGTGTCCTTGTGCTACTTTACACACACACACACACACACACACACACACACACTCATGCACGCACGCACGCGTACCTACACTGAAGGGCCTGCCGCTCTGCCAGGCAGAACAATTACAACTTTACATATTTGCTCTCCTTCTTTCTTTTCTAACATAAACAGAAGGGGATCGCGGGAAGCCGACATTTAACAAAAGACAGCAAAAGCCGTGTTTAAAAAACAAGAGGAAAATATTAAGACAAAGTAGAACAGGAACGGAAACCAAGGCAAAGAAAAGCAAACTGTACCCGGTGGTGTGGGGTGCAGGGGGGCGGACCTAACAAACACACACACACAAAAACAACACCGCAAAAAAACTGCACAAGACAAAAGGAAAACCAAACAAACATGTCTGCCCACTCTGCTTTCTGCATGGACACAAACAAAAACAAAAACACACACTCGCAGACAAACAAGCAGGGGGTGGGGGGGTGTTACGGGGTAAGATGGGCGCAGGGTAACTCAACACCGCTGAGCGCAGGAGCCATTCTGGACCAGAGTTATTTGGAGGCAGATAAAAGCAAAGGGCCATGCAGGATTAGGGAGGGAAGATAAGAGCGGAGCGACAGAGCGCAGCCCAGATAACAGCAATAACACCAGGCCGGACAGAGCCGCGCCAGGCAGTGCCACAGCGCAACGCCCGCTTCCCCACGCCGCCTGATCCCCGGGCCGTGATTCACGTCTGAAACGCTGGCAGGACCAAACAGTGATAACGAGGGCAAATGTCACACTGGAGAGCACATGCCAAGACGGCCACGCATAGTGGAGCTCACCCCGTCTCACCCCATGTCACCCCACGTCACCCTGGGAGCGATGCGGTGCTCAGACACGGTGCGGTGTGCTGCACAAGAACCTGGCGAGGTCACAGTGTCTCAAATGAAGGAGCACACAGCTGACACATGCGCTGTGCCATCTTTCCAGCCTCTGACCTTGCACTTTATTCTCATTTCACTCCCTTCACTAACCTACATAACAATCACACCATCTGCAATCAAACGAATAGTAATAGCTGGTCACATTAAGTACTAGCTGCTAATAATAAGTACCATATCACCAGCGCCAGCACGATGGGATGACAAATACACTCAAGCATTTTAGCCAGAACTGTTGTGCTTTTTGACTACAGGAAACAAAATGCACAACCAAGACTTTTTCCTATCATTTGAAAACAACAATTGGTTGTTCTTATTATAATAAAAACTACCATCAAGAGCAACAATAATAATATCAAATTTGTTATTGAGGAATAAATATGTAGCATTTATTTAAAAGAACATCCCACGAAGGGGTGCAAATTAGATAAAAGGCAGGAATAAATTCCTGAAAATTAAAATTTCATACTTTTCTGTTCATACTGACAAAAATATGTATGCATTACAATATATATTACAGTACACCACGTATGAATAATCTATAAAATAGTACTGCAGGAACCTGCCATAACAAAATTTTTGAAAACCAAATGGAAGAAAAAATGGCATTTAAAAAATTTAACTCTTGGATTAAGAATACAAACAAACCAAAATGAAAATCACCTATATTTAATATTGTTTCATAAATTTTTAATTACAATTAAAATGTGAAAGCCAGTTATTGGTATGATAAACTTAAAAAATTAGATGTACAACACACACACACACACACACACACACACACACAGGCATGCAGATTTATTTGCTCTTCCAGCTAAAGTGCGACTGTTGCAGTGCAGGGCGCCTGGGTCTGTGAGCACAGCCTCCGCAATGTTTCAGCACGAGGCCAGGGTCCAAGCGGGCGGCAGAGCCACACTGCGGGGCAGAGACAAGGGGACCCTCTGCTCGACTTTCAGACACACTGGTGTAGGGCCAACTGTCACCAAGCTCTGCTGGCTTAACACGGACCGCAGAAGGGCGTTAAAACGCAGCACCGCTGACAACTCACGGTCAACTTAGCAAACAGAATGTTTAAGAGAATTCAAATCAAGCTCATTTTTCTTTTTTTTTCCAGCACATACTTTCTATATCACTTTACAGGGCTAACTGTCTTCTTTAGCTGTTTCCATTTATCCGCTGAGCTGGGGTTTCTCTCAAGGTTGAATGTGTGCCAATGACAGACAACCACGCAGCACAAAGTTTGCCAGAGTAAGGCCAGGCGGGCCACGTCAGTCGACGCACCGCGAATCGCATGCGTGGAAATGCGCGTGTGTTTCTCGGGCACTCACCTGGCGTGTGGACGAAGTAGGCCAGGTAGAGGTCGAGCTCCTTGACGGAGACGCCGATGTGGTGCGGCTGCACGCACAGGCCGTGGTTGGAGCACTGCGGCGACTTGACGAGGCGCTCGCCGTCCGTGCTCTCCAGCGGGCTGCCCTTGAACAGGATGACCATGACCAGGTCCAGGCGCCACACCTTGTCGGCTTGGCGCAGGCAGTCGATGCGCCGGATCTTGCCCTTCTGGTCTGGGTTCGAGAGCACGCAGCACGGTGGCTTCTTGCCCGTGATGGTGAGCACAAAGTCCTCGCGGAACTCGGGCCGGATGTCCTTGCGCAGCTTGGCCAGCAGGCGGGACGCCCACTTCTGCTTGATCTCGGGCTTTTCGCCCAGGAGCTCGTCCTTGACCGCGCGCTCCTCGTCCTTGCTCATCCGCTTCTCGTGCTTCTTGAAGTACTTGCGCTTTCGGGCCTGCAGATTGAACCAGGTGTAGGAGAAGGCGCGCACATGGGGCAGCAGGGCCTCAATGAAGGGGTGAAATTCATCCTGCGGCGGCAGAGGAAGGCACAGAGGGAGCGGGGCATGGGGGAGAGGAGGAAAAATGCAGTTAGTGCCACGGTGCATGGAGGAAGACAGGGCTCCTGTTAGAGGCTGCGTCAGAGATTGGGCTGCTGGGCAGAGCAGCACCTGCACACACAGAGCGCATTTTAAACATGGTTGTCACAACGAGGACATCACAAAATGTCGCTGACAAAATCAACACGAGCAGGAAATAAAAACGTGCATCCAAAGCAATCTTGTAAAATTTACCAAAAAAGGTACAGAAAGTCGTATTTACATGCACACACATTTAAACCAAAAACTGAGAACTTACAAAAGACAATATATTGTAACATTGGGCACATGATCACCACAAATAACCAGCATAACACAAAATTATGATGACCATAAAAAAAAACAAACAGAATATAATATCCACATGATTAAAAATTATACAAAATTACTTCAGATGCACTAAATAAATTATAAACACTCAGAATCTGATCCGATGTGCATACCACCACCTAAAACGCAAAGACACTGAACACAACTTCTACTTTAAAATTGTGATGGCTGGTTACAGAAGCTGTTAATCTTCTAAGAGAAATCCCATAACACCTGGGCAGCCAGCCCTGAGCTGCCTTGCTCACACACCGCTCTAAAAGACAACCCACAATCCACAGCCACAAGACCGCACCTGAGTCTGGGATGCCGGCACACCAACTTTGCCAAATTTTTACCTGTCCGCCTTTTTTTTTTTTTTTTTTTCTTTTTACAAACAAAGTTAAACCTGTTGTTCACTGCCCTAACATTTCACAAATAAAAGAAAACAACTGCACAGAAAATAAATTTTTTAAATGACACTGAAGAAGAAAGACAGATTTTCTGGTAGTTACCATTTTGCACTCTCATCATAAATTCAGCACGTTGATCTAAAAAAAAAAAACGTTCGGTGGCTCCTCACTGTCTCACCCACTTAAGACCTACTGCTGTAACTATAGCTGTCGGTTCAACAAACAAGAGAAACTGAGCAGAAAAGAGGGAAAAAAGAGAAAAAGAGAATGCAATGTGGCAAAAGGCGCAAAAAGACCTGATTGTCCACTGCAGGCGGCGAAAAAAGTAAAAAAAAAAAAAACAAAAAAAAAAAAAAAAAAAAAACAAAAAAAGAGACTGGTGAGGGGCGCAGGACGACACCACCAGTACAAGAGTCCTGATGACGGAAGGAGCGGGAACAGACAAATTTTTAAAAGAGAGAGAGAGACTGAGCGCGTGAAATAAAGACAGTAAAAAAACAGAAAAGGTGTGTGGTGCCCATGCGGAAAAAATAGAGTTTAAAAAGGAAAGAATAAAATCACTTAAATGAACGAGCTTCTTTCTTTCTTAAAAAAAAGCTAAATAAAGACAAAAAAAATCGTTGGCAAAGCAGTCAGTGGTATTCAGTAAGATCTATGGGCCCTGCGCAGGACTCAGGGAGAGACACGGACGGGGGGGCGCGGAGCAGCGAATGGGAAAAAAAAAGAAGAGAACCGAATGAATGTTGGAAAAGCGTGTACGGCCGCTGGCAAACCCAAGCGCTGCTTCTTTTTCCCCCTTTCTCTCCAACTCTATCGTTCGCTCTCTCTCTCTCTCACTCTCACTCTTCCTCTCCACGTTCTTTCCCTAACCATTGCCTGAGCCTTTGCCAATGTGCGTAGGGCCCACCTATTTGGCAATGAGACGCCTACAGCCCAGCCAATACGCTCGCTTCAAGAACTGAGGGGGGGGTGGCGGTTCATGGGAGGGGGTGGCTGGTGATGGAGAGCAAGAAAGAGAGAGAGCGAGACAGTGTACAGTTCAGTCAGACAGCACAGAATTTGCCAAATTGACAAGTTCCTATCTAGTGTGCAGGCAAAGTCCAGAGGATATTAATTTTACATGTAGCAATCCCAAACCTTGCCCCCCAAATCCCGCGTGTTCCCCTACTGCCCCACCCCCCACCCATTGCCTGTACCACCGCCGCGGCCACCATCGCGTCGACCAACCACCACACACTCGAGTGACACCCCTCCCCCCTGCACCACAACACTCTCTCCCCCTTCCTTCTTTCTGCTCACGTTACAGCACCTTGGCACAGGATGGCATGAGAACGCAGAGCCCCAAAATCCCACTAGACCCTAAAACTAGCAGCTGCTCCCAGATTTACCATACAAACAAAGGGGGAAAGGAATATTTCCCCAAAACACACACTGGTCCTGCACTGCTATTTTAAATTACCCACATATATTTACTTTATTTTCAATTTAGAAAACTAACCACAAAAAAGGACTTAAAAATATAATTTTGAAGGGGAAATTTTCAAATTACAATATTTAATAATTTAATAAAATAAATTCAAATTACAAGACTTAATCATTTCATTTTTTGTTTATGTTAACTATTCAGCTAATCAGCACAAAAATTGTGATTTCACAAATATCCATTCTGAGGGCAGTTTATTTCTGCCAATTTTTTTTCTAGCAATACACATACGGTTATTGTTTTTTTATGCTGATACAATTATGGTATCCTTTTCACTTTGACAGTTTTGTTTTTGAAATGTATATATTTTACATGTCCTGAAAATAAAAAGCAAAAAGTCTTTTTTATAACATATAAAACATACAAACTTTTGTTCAGAACCTAACAGACAGCATAAATAAAATACTGTGAGAATTAATAATAATAATAATAATAATTACTATTAATATTATTATTATAATCAGCCCACACCACATGTCAAATTTGTGATCATTTTACAAGCACAGTGCCACCTTATTCCTGTGCCTTGCGCACATGGCACTAAATGCCTGCTTCCAAACACGGCCCCCGTGTTGCCCAGAGCTCTCACAGCTGCCCCCATGACCACAGGCTGACCTTCAGAGATGGCCCCGCTCAGCTTTCTCACACCAGTAAAACACAAAAACAAGACAACTGAGCAGCACAGCTGCCCTTATCCGCACCTGAAATATATAAAGACAACGCTGAAAACATGGAACTCGGGGATATGTGGATGTAACATTTATAACATAAACATTGAAATTCAACTGTGTCAATGTTAGTAGCTGTAAAAGTGAAAACACATGCTAGCGCACGTGGCGTTGTTCAGTCAGTTTAATCAAAATATAAATTTCAGCAGTTATTAACAAACAGGGAAGCAGAAGTTCTGGAAACATTTTCCAACAACTGTGCATGAAAAACATGGATGCCTGGGTAAATAATTAACTGTTTGATTTTTCTTTCTGCTTCTTGCTGTGTAGTTAAGCCCTGAACACCCTTCAAATGTTGTGCACCCAAAATGACATCAAATAAAGCATATTTTTTCCTTATCCAATAAACCAACATTCTGCTGATCACCAGTTAAAAATGAGTCAACAAAAAAGACTATCAAATGAAAGAGGGAACTTGAGAATAAAAGGAAAGGTACTGAAAGTATCAGTCTGGGCCTCTGGCCCTGACTAAAGGAGGAGTAGGAGTCTGTGAGGGGTCTTAATGTGGTTGCCAGTTCCTGACAACATGTCAAAAGTGCCACAAAACAATCCCATCAAAATTAATTTTCATAATGTAATCCTAGAACAAACCTCCCAGTAGCTAAGAAATCAGCCTGCAAAAAGTCTGCATTGCCCTGGAGATACCATGCAATTTATCAAAATTGTTTATTTTTCTGTGCATTAAAATTCATTAACAGCTCACAACATCCTTGTATGATATAAATCTTTTAAAATATACAGTTTAGAAAGAACAAGGTCAATTCATGTTATTTGTCAAAAATTAAGATAAATGAAATGGTTGAAACTGAATGTGCATCACTTGGCTATGATGCGAGCATTCTGAAAATCCGTTTATTTTCCACATCTTCTGCATTTTCTTGTACAGCAGCTGATATACCTACAATGCCACTTTGGACATGACAGGCAGACCATCACAGTTCGTGCACAAAAAAAGTACATGCGGAACTTGATGTCTTGGCAGACTTTCAGGTACCCTTGGCAACCCAAATTGTTATGTGTATATACTTTTGTGTGTGAGAGTGTGTGTGTGTGTGTATATATATATATATATATATATATATATATATATGTGTGTGTGTGTGTGTGTGTATACACATCTCATGCTATATATATATAGATGTGTATATCTCGCAATCCGCATTGTACAAGGTGTGTATACACACATACACGCGCACACACACACACAGATACACACACACATATTCTCTTTCTCCTTGTGACCTGAAGGATTTCTGCTCTCCTTCCACCGATTCGGAAGTCGAGCTGTGTTTGTCTTCGCAGTCCGTGCGAAGCGCTAAGCCTTTTCTGTCTCACTGGAGACACGAAGCGACGGGCGCGATCTACCCGGGCTGCCTTTCTGCTGCAGATACGTCTCTCTTCTTCCACTTTTATAAAAAGCGCATCTTATCTTCACAAACCATACCGTCTCTAAAACTGTGACCTTTGATCGGACAGGAGGAAACTCCTCTTTCATTTGCTTTTTTTTTTTTTTTTTTTTTACGAGTAGAAAGCGCTAGAAAGTGAGTGAAGGACTGTCGCTGCGAAAAGCTGACTTACTCTGCCACCCGCTTCTCGCCACTGTTTATAAAACAACTGCCAAAAGAGAGAGAAAAAAGAGAGGGCGAAAGATTCAGGCGACATCTAATCTTAAGCTTTGTACTCCACTGCCTTGACTTTCACACATTTATTGCTACTATTTGTACATACAAAATAAACTGTCAGCAACATATCTGCCATGACTAATCGTCTAACACTAAAAAAGATTAAAACTAAGCTTCGTCCGCTTTTAAAGAATTAGTTTATTTCATTTAAAATAAAAATTCCAAACACACAAATCTCACGTTGTCTTATTTTAAAAAAGCCTACAGTCTATATTCTGTCTGTTCTATAGCCATTCCCAGAAAGAAAGGAAAATTTCAAAGGCCAGATCAATATTATGTATACCACAAATCTAAAATATCAAAATCAAGTTGTGGGTTTAAAAGCCTTTCACTTGCAAAAGTATGCTTTATCTATCGCTACAATTGACTAAGATCAATCTATACTAACAGGAGTTACATATAGGCTGTTTTAATATTGTTATTCAAGTGCCTTCACAAAAACGTGGACTTTGAACAACACAAACACGGTGAGTCACGAAAATCACTACAAAGCGTAGACAAACATTTTAATGCAAAATAAAACAGCAACAGAAGAAGCAAATTTAAAAGCCAAGCGTTTTATATATGCATTTATAAATATAAAACTTAAAAATATATTTATACAAAGAATATATCCACCTTCTATGCAAAATATAAAATATGGTTTTAACAGTTTTACATATTTTATTTTAGTGCTCTAGCAAAATCAAAGTCAGATTGCTGGAAGATGGTTTATTTCCACAGATGAACGGACAGCAAAATCACAACTTCATTAGCAACACACGGCCTTTCAATATTTGCTGTTAGAGGACTTCAGCGGAGGAGCCTTTAAAAATTCTTACTCCCTTTGCACCGTACTCAGTACTTACAGGGCAAATAACAGAGGGCAAAACGGCACGTTAGCGGGATCCTAAACGGCACGTATCGCTGCACTAATCTGTCGGAGAGTTAAATGTAACCCTCAAAAGAACACATCTTAATGTGCTAAATCCTGTACAAAAGTGCAACATACATCTTAATGTATAATTCAAAC
This sequence comes from Chitala chitala, assembly GCA_025773905.1. Classification (NCBI taxonomy): domain Eukaryota; kingdom Metazoa; phylum Chordata; class Actinopteri; order Osteoglossiformes; family Notopteridae; genus Chitala; species Chitala chitala. The sequence continues at coordinate 2,670,280 of JABJVR010000077.1, forward strand.
AGACTTAATGATATCGTATTATAAATACACTAAAACCACGCTGTGGAGGCAATGTCACAATACATGACACTTAAGTAAACTGTGCTTTTCCTTTTCTATTCCAGTATTACAGAAAAGTAAATACTATGCAATTATTCTAGATACATTCTTTAACATTATATGTTTCTTATATATAATTATATAATATATACATTGTTTAAATATCAGCGATGTAGTGAAAACAAAAATTGCGTATTTCTCATTTTACAAAACTTCTTGAAAACCTTTATTTCAATTCTACACAAAAAAAAGAGCAAAAATACTACTGAAAAGGCCTGGAGAGGTGTGAATCGGACCGTTCTGCCAAAACCATTAAATCTGTATAATTCAGCGGCGCGCACACACATTTATTCTCCTGGAAAAACGGAGCAGATCGTCGCACAGACCTGGCAGGCAGAGGGAGACGCACAGGACCTGAAGAGACGTTTTGGCACTACGCTGAAAAACGTCAGACAAAAGGCCAGTTCGTATCTCTTTAAAGCCACCAGTACCGTTTATTTAAAATAGGTTACAATATGGGCAACACTGTATTCGGTTAGGTCTACAAGTCACAAAAAGTCACAAAAACTCAATCCGTTCGACTGGAATAATTTCAAATGTGTATGACTATCTATCCCGACGCATAGCTGTTTTTAAAGCTTGCCACTATATTTAAAAATAATCCCAAACAATTATTAAACGCTGAACTTGCTTCAACGGTCAGTGTATTGTTTTTATGATGTCCTTTATACTACTAATACTAACTATCTAGAATTGTAATTACCGTATAAAGCTATATATAGTTCAGACTCAAATAAATAATGTAAAATAAGCACAACACGTAGCATTAAAATTTCGCCAACTGGCCACTTTTCCACCGGTTTTCTATTAAACTGTTTTAATTGGTTTGGACTCATCTTGGTAACATGAATGGTATTAAGAACATTCACCAAAACATATTTGAAAAGAAGCAAAACATAAAAATACAACAGCATTTTAATCTTTATTTTAAGCCTGGTAAAGTTTAAATGTGGACACACAGTTGTGAGTTAAGGCGGTATCGCCAGGCCTGTCAGGAAATTTATTATTCTGTACATTTCAACTAAAACATGCAGAAGTCGATGCGTTTTGCCCTACTCATTGTCCACCTACAAATTTAACTGTTTCCGATTCCGTGAACTAACCATTATTGCGAGTAGGAAATAGGAAATAAATTTCCCTAGTTTATCCCCATCACAACGTAATAAAATTTACGTTTTCGGTTATATTCACGTGTTTTTCTGCACTGTAAAAGCAATTCCATCTACCAAAAGACTGACGGGCCTTCGTGCTTTTGAATAATAATAATAATAATAATAATAATAATAATAATAATAATAATAATAATAATAATGTAAAACTGGCTTTTATAAATATAGGTATTTGATAACTGAAAATGCTAACAATTGTAATAAAATTTACCTTTAAAGCCTATCATTAAAACTATATTAGCATGTACAACATAAATTGTCATGGCCTTTAAACTACTCAGTTGAAGACTTAGCTCTGGTAAAAACCAACCCCAGTAAGAAATTCAGAAAACAACAAAATGTATGATGGATCTATTTAAAATGTTTTATTCAATGTCTTAGCTGACCCACAAAAAACTGAAAGTACTAAAAAAGAGTGTTGGTCACTGTACAAATATCTCAGGTGCTATAACTTCTGTTAAAATGATGTAAATTCCATGAACACCTTTTACTTAAGTTATATATTATTAATTATATGTCAGTAATTTCTGATTTATATTTATGTATTAAATACAAAATGGTACAAATACAAAAATCTAAAATAGATATTACATTATCCAGCATGTTATGAGACAACATTTTTATTTTTCCATTATTTTTTTGTTTTATGACCATTTCCTTGCAGTGTTATTTTCAGTAACATTCATGCTGTTGTGCTATTATAGACTATTTTTGCAATGTATTCATGTGCTCCACATTGTCAAGGTTATACAGCCACCACACAACATTTGCTGTTATGAAATAGTCCATGCTCCAGAAATGACTGACAACTGGCAATACACTAGACTTTAATTAAAAATAATAGCCAAACAAACATAATGCATTCATTTCCACATTTTTACCACACACACACACACACACACACACAGATGCAGTTACTTGTATTTAAAAAATATTTACCCAAGCCAAAAAAATAATAAAATCAGGGTTATATTATCTTTAATATGGTCTTACCATGATGTATGTATTGGCTTGCATGGTGTAAAGTGATGAACCCTGGACATTTGACTAGGACTGCTAGAAAAACAGTAACACATCAGCTCAGCATATCAGCTTTTAGATAATTTTTCTATATTTAAAAAAAAAATTTACTAAGTTACTATTATTTTAACTATTTTTATTTTTAATAAAAATTGTAAATTCTATGGAGTTTTCACATTGACTTTAACAAAAAATTATATATATATATATATATGAAAATAATTCAACAATGTGCAAATTTTATAAACATATATAGTATATTATATATTATACACATATACACACATACATACACACACAGCAATAGAATACAATAGTGTAAGCAATGTAAAACTTTAAAGGTTCTGTAAGACTTAACAGTATTTATTGCCAGTGCCTGTTATTATTATTATTATTATTATTATTATCATTACTGAACAGAAATAAAAATCACATTAAAATTAGTTGTCTTCAGCTAAACCTATTGGCATTTTGCTTCAAATGCAAGCATTTACAGAAAATCAAGCATACTGTACACTTTGGAGTAAAGTATAGCTCTTTTTGTACAGTCAGTGTACTTACTGGAGAGTAAAGGTAGGTGTTTTTTTACGGGCAGGGGGTGTCAGGTGGATTTGTGGTGATGTGTAATTTTAAAACATTACTTCAGAGTTATGTTTACAGAGCACAACAGCAGACCTTGAAACACTGTGCAGGAATGCAACAAAAACACAATATATGCTAATCAACAACAGACAACGTACTCAACGCTGCGCAGAAATACTCGTCTTCTCACTGACAGAGTGAGGGAGAGTCCGGTGTAAAGGTCCTTACTCACAGTACAACATCTGTTGGGCAAAAGTCAAAGATTGACAGGAGCGGTGATGTCACCAAGAAGGCTGCAAGTAATCTGAGCCACTGTGCAATTTTAAAGAGTCCCTTTCCACAAAGAAGGAAACCATGGATCGGATGTTACCAGCCTCCACTAATCCCAGGAATCAAAAACGGTTCTCTCAGTGTCTTCAGAAGTAGCAGTGATCACAATTATTATCATTTAACTGCTTAAAATTATTCTAGGGTTTCCCCAGAGTTTAGAAATAGCTTTGGTGCCTGGGATTTGCCAAAGAGATAGTGGAACACACTGGAAATTTGGGGTTTCCAGGACTGATGTTATTTAATTTAGCCATAAATTAGCCATAACACTGAAACTGAATTTATTTTATTTGGAGATGTAATTTTTTTGTCAAGATATCAATTGAGCATTCTTAAACAGCTTGTCATGTTGCACGGGTTTAGTCATAGGATTCACTTTGGCATTTCTGTCCTACTGGAATTGCTAGATTATCAGATAAAAGGCAACACGTTACTGATGCCAGGTGTAGCAAATGTCCTGGGGAAGGTCTACCTTGCTAATCCACTGAAAAGACCATAGCCTATAGTGCAAAAGGCCAGAGAGTATAAGAAAGAGGAGATCATCTCCACAAGTCACTTCATGTATTTCTCCTAGTACACAGACATACTAAGAAGAATATCTGCCATTAAATGCATTTCCACAGAGGGGGAGTGGCCAGTGAGCTGGAGCCTGATTGGTGGCTGACATTTACATCACATCACAGAGCCCAATAACATGTGTCCCTTGACAGCCCATCCTCCATGCAGCTAGCCCAAGCATTGTGTGCACAAACTTACAAGGACAGGGATGCCACATCCCGCTGCTGCAGCAAGCAATGGATGCACGCTGGATGCCCAGGGTCTTCTGAGGCCTAACTAATATAGCAAGACAGTGCTTGTGATTACAATGCTGTCTAGGATAGGAGTGATATAACAAAAATTGTGTTATCATTAGCATACATGCTAATTAAACCTTTGGCAACAGGGCAATTCAACTGGCAAGAATTTTGTCTGAAGGCATGACCTTTATTGATCAACAAAAACCTTAAGACTTACTGTATGTTGACAATAATGCTCAAAATCAACTCCAAGAACAGGAAATAATGTAAACACAGACAATAAATGCCATTATGACTATGATCTGTATAAATTCATATGATAAACTTAAATCACTTCACTGCTTCGTATACATTCAAAGTAGGGCCGGTACTGATTAAAATTTTCATGTCCGATTAATCGGGGGGGGGGGGGGGGGGGGGATTTTTAAAGGATTAAAAGTTTAATTTTTTAAAAATTTTAAAAAAAAAAAAAAAAAAATTTTTAGATAATGGTT
>JABJVR010000077.1:2674867-2706440 GCA_025773905.1 Chitala chitala
TAACCGAAATAAAAATTAGTAAAAATTAATCGAAAAATTACTGATTAAAGAAAATTTAATCGATTAAAATTTTTAACGATTAATCGATTAATTAATCGTTAATTTCCGCAGCCCTAATTCAAAGTAATGTTAGCCATAAGTAATTTTATTCATAATTAAGTTTAGCAATTTAGGAGTGGATTTTCTTGTCTTCTACGCTATACCTGCTGACCTGGGCAATTTGACTCTTATACCTCTTTTCTGTTGTAAGACTGTTCCCTCTCTGCCGCACTGTCCTCCATTAACCCTAATACCCGCTTTTTTCGTCGTTAAAGGAGGATGTCACAGTCTGCTTCCATGTGAAGTCCCAGCTGCCAAGTGTGTGGCACAGCTGTGCTGTCATTTGGACCCTGCCACATACACCACAGCTGCACATCGTCCCGGTGGCACCAGCAAAAAGGCCTAGGTGCTGCTGAGGGGTGGCTATACTGAGTCAGGCTGGTAAAATTAAGGGGTGATGAAGAGCAAGATGGAGGCAGAGATCAAGACAGAGGAGAATGGGACTGCACGTTTGTGTATCTGTGCATGACTATACCAGCCCAGGCATGCACACATGCCAATGCACCAAGACGGTGCCATTCACAGACAGTGTAGTAAAAGAAAGCACTGTGTACACTCATACACACACCCTCACACACAGAATATAGTGCAGTAACTAAAACACCCTAAGGCATTTACACATGGTAACAGACACATGGTCACATGTCACAGTCACAATGAAAAGCACACGCAATCATGCCTGATGCAGAAGCACAAATGGTTTGTGTAATGTGGTTCGTCTCAGTCACTACTGACACACTTGCATTAAATTTGCATTGCTGGTTTCAGTTCAATCACCTCATCTTCCATTGGCCGGCCATGAAGGTGAACTGCATGTTAACAGGTAACACTCATGCTGGTGCTGTCACACATGCCAAAAATTATATCCACCATTTCCTTGTGTGTGTGTTCAAATCCTATCCAGTCCCCTTCCCAAGCCCAGGTATAACAGGAGAGTTATGTACATCCTAGTGTATACACCTGTGCCCAGTCAATATGTGAATTGCTAACTGGATGCTGGTCAATCTGCAGTGGTGACCACTTCATGAGGAGTGGGGGGGGTGTAGAGGCTAGTCATATAAGGGTGCTAGACTCACCCATTCTTGCTGTATGAAATTAATTTACCTGAACAGGTTTCATGATACAGTACAACTGAATAGAGCTGCAATTATGTATTCATGTCCATGCCAGCACACACAAACATGTGTCTGATACTCTGGTTTGGCTCTACTGTAATCATAACTAGCGGTAATAGTGGTGGTAATAGTGCAATTATCTCAAATCTCACTTTCCATCAGCTTAAAAGGTCTTTTCTGCATCATTTTAAATGAATCATTAATTGCAAAAACAAAAAAAAAAATGAGAATGAAATGTGAGGGCCTCTTTCCACACCCCCACACAGGCGATGGAAGAGAAGAGGCCTTTGAAGTGTGCCTCTGCATTGTTTGTAATTATCTTGGTTTACAAACCAACACGTTACTATGTGCAAAAATCTGGAAGCCATTTGCGGTAGCTGCTCGGTGCTCCGTGTAAACACTGCCCAGGAACAATCGAGAGCTGCTCACATTCCACATTCCATGCTCCGAACTTGCTGCTGCTCCACACCTTGTTGCCGACCAGCAGCCTGCCGCCGCCTCACAGTGACGAGTGAACGGGACGGAGTGATCGCCAAACAGCACCAACAACAGCAATAACAGCAATTACAGCAACAACAGCAATAACGACAATAAGAGAAACAACCGTAATTACTTGAACAACAGCAATAACAACAAGAGCAATAACAACAATTGACAGCAACAACTGCTACAGCAATAATGACAAGAAAGCTGCTGTCTTAAGATAACTGCCATCAAACACTACTGTAATACAGAGTCATAATGTAAATGAAATTAAATGAAATATGCAGCCAATAACAGTTTTCTTATTACTACCAACCATCACCCATTTCCTAACCTGCTTATCTAGTTGCAGATCATGGTTGATTATGATAGTTACAGCTATAAATTTGAGGGCCATTTATTTCCTTTCTCATAATGTACCCCATAATGAAATTTCATAAAGTACATTTGTGCGCACTGCACCAGTGCGTTTCTGTTTTAAATTTGCTACATATGTCGTACACAAACATCTGTTTAAGAAACATTAGACAGAATGGTTTTTAATAAACATATGTGCTTTGATAATGCTGACATATATAGGTGAACATCTGATGCTGGTCACTAACATGAACTCACTCTGGATCCAGGCTAAACTGTAATTCTACAGACAAACTAGGACCGGACTCCCTTGGGGTCCATTCAGACCTGCAGTTTTGCAGACAGCCCGGACCCAGACTCAGTCAGGGCCCATTCTGATCTGTAATTGCACAGGCACAGCGAAGCTGGACTTGCTCAGGGTCCTGGCAGATGGGCTGTTTTGCATGCAGATTCGACCTGAAGCTGCAGACAAATTCGTGCTTCCCCAGAAACACTGAATCTGACCTTGTTTCACAGCCCCACCTGCAGTACTACTAACTTTGATGACCACAAAAATCAGCCTGCAGCACCTGCGTATTTTCAGTTGAGAAAAAACGATCAAAGATCAAATTTGAAAACATCTGAATACCACCGTGTGGGGAATGTTTCTCAGAAGTTTAGGAGTTTAGTTACGTGGGTGAAAAGGTTCTCCTACAGTGACCCCTGAGATGAACACAATCCTTAACAAAGATTCCCAGCCCTCTCAAAAAACTACAGCTAAATGTGCAAAACTGATACATGGCAGTACATATCAAACACTAGAGTTTCTCACATTGACCTGTTCCAGACCTCACAACCTTGAAACAAAATCTATTGTAATTAATGTAAACAACAATTTACCATTTTAATGTTTCAAACTTTCAGTTTTGTATGGGTGTTCTTCAGAAATGAACACGAGTCAGCCCCACTGTTCTGTGGCTGCATTGGGGTGCCACACTGGGGAAGTGATAAGCAGCTGCAGCTCCATCGCACTCAGTGCCACCTTGCTGCCCACTTCGCCTGGCATCGTCAGTCACACCCACAGGCCCTGGGGGCAGCTGAGGACGCCAGTCCCTGCCAAGTCTGCACAGCCTTCTGAGCTTTGCTCGCATGCTGAAAGGCCATTAGTGTAAATCACCACCAGTGTACTGTGATGACAAAGTGCACATCTCACTAGCCACCACCACCCATGCCCACTGAATTTAGTGGGTAGGTGGAGAAGAAGGGAAACAAGCCAGTCAATGTCATCCTCCTGTGCTGCAGTGGTCAGCAGAGGAAATGATTACCTATGCACAAACGAATGACTCTGCGCCCTGCAAACTGTGCTACAGCGAGAGGTCCTCTCCCACAACACTGTGTGATTTTGCCACACCCCTGCATAAGCCTTCTGGGCCTGCAGACGAAGACGAGGTCAGAGGCACACAAACAAAGCAGCCAAGCTGCGCATGCGCAGACATGCCACAGCTGCGCAGTCTCAAGCCTGGACTTTCAATGGACGATAAAGAAGAAATCTAACAGATTATCAAGCCATACATTTCTTCCAGCTCTGTTGCCAACAGCCGTAGCCTTTTCTGCTTTCTGTGAACAAGGGGTACTCTATTGGTTGTGGTTTGCCCCTCTTTTTCTCTCTCACTCACTTTTCTTTCTCTTCCATCACCCCTCTGCCAGTCGGCAAGGCGAGATGCCAACCTTTCCACGGCCGGGCACGATGCCCTGCCCTTTATGCAAATGTCTTGCCACCAGCCTTAACTCACACATCCCCTCCCCCACCTAGGTTTCTTTCCCGGTCTCTCTCTCACACACACACACACACACACACACACACACACACACACACACACATTCACACACACACACACACACACACAGAAATATAGACTTAAATGTTAATACTTATTCATATTATTACCTCCACCATGATGTACGTGTCAATATCTTAGTTTACCTTCATTTGTCTAGTTTTGACTTGCACTAAAAAACCTGACAAACAAGAAAACATTCCCTCCTTTTCTGTTTAACCCTTCATCAAATGAAACAAAAAACTGCACAGGTTGAGTGCCCCCTCTCCTGAGGCATGATTAGATGCATGTTGGCATGTGTGTTTATGCATATGTGCTCAAAACTACCTGTTTACATGCACCTGCCATGTCAACCTTCTTGCAGTGTCTGCATGATTTTCCACATGCATCTCAAAAGAGAAAAGACACAATATAGGTATTTACAAAGCACGCACATACATACACACGCACACACAAACGTACGCGCACACATGCACACACACACACACTCATATGATATGTTTTCTTTTGTTTCTGAGGAGCTGTTAGGTTATGGTGTCCCAGCATGGAAAAGTTTTGTGCTTTAAATTCTCGTTTGGGGTGTCTCAAAGAGTACGTGTCTGTCCTTGGTGCCAAATACAGACGATCCATGAACATCCGGGAACACGGGGGCGCGCAGAGAGACACGAGAAATGGTGTGTGAAAATACACATATACAGACACGAGCACAGCCAAGCACGGAGCCATCTGCACAGCAACCAACACACGCTAAGAACTGGTGAAGAATCATGGCATGCACACACACACACACACACACACCAAAAAAATTGATTTCACAGCCAAAATACCCCATGCCCCAGTCAAATCAACAAAGCAAGCAAGAAAACATCATTCTAAAAGCACTGAGGTTGGGGGTGGGGAGAGAGGGGTGTGTGTGTGTGTGTGTGTGTGTGTGTGTGTGTGTGTTTTTGCATTTCATTTATGGCTCACTTTAAAAGCATAACTTTTTTGGACATTGATAAAAATTTATCTTGTTCATGAACTGTAAGTTGTTCAAAACAGTCTAACAAACTTTTATAAATAAGGTTCTTAATATAGAAAATAAGCCTTTTCATAGCCTTTTAGAAATGGAAAAAAATATTTGACTGTACCTTCCACAGTAGGAACACTAAACGGAGCACCTTTACTTTTCTGCACATTCTGAATAAGACACAAGTACACATACACATGCTTTTTCTAGAGAAGTTTCACACTGGCCACTCATAAGAGCCTCACACTGGCAGACAAATGATATACTGGTAAGGATGAGCACACCTCACTGATACGGTACACACATGTATACATTAGGTGAGAACCTTGGAATGGGTGGGGCTTTTGGGACAGATACACAAAGGCACCAAGACACCACCTCATTGTCCTGTGCAATGCGGAAAAAACTACAAATGGAGAAACTGGGGCTGTGTGCCTGACTATTAGGCCTTGGATGGGGAACACAACTGCAGATGTACTGTTCGTGTCAAGAGTGTAATAGCAATTCTAGACAAACACTATTGACAGAGATCAAGGAAACAAACTTTAACATTTAAATTTACAATAGGCACTGTAGGGCTTGACCTTTGTGTAGGTGTTGAACTTTTTAGAAGTACACTCCACTATGTTTTCATTTTCTTTTTAGCAATTCTTGATTCTTTGCAGAAAAAAAGAGATTTATGGTATTTGCATGCTCTTCTAGCGTAATTAAGAGAGCTAAAACTTCGATATAACGTGGTTAGTTGTAGTCATAAATACCACATAGCGTTATTATCGAGATAGCATAATACAGAAAACGTTGCCCATATTGCTTAAAACGTCACGTGTTGAAGGTATGAATACTACAGTATCACTGTTTTCTGTTTATGTGTGATACGCCTTTAAGGCCATGTGCATGCAAAAAAACAAAAAAAAAAAACTTCAAAGTGATTTAATTTTTACTTGAAATATATTACTTAACTACCATCTACTTATCAATAATAATTATGCAGATTTTTTTTACAAAGTCTGTCTATTCGTTAACAGAATAGCACATTAATAAACGTTTTTTATTTAATTATTCCGCTTAAAAACATTTATAAGAGCGCTTACACAAAACGATAGCAAAAAAAGTACATTAGGCAGTCTTGTATAAAAACAGCGTCGTTTTAAAATGTTATGTTGATATTTTACGGGAAAAGTTTAGCAGTCCGTAACCAATTTCCTAAAATCGATTATCTTGGATAACCCACGAACTCGAAGAGACAATTAAGAATCACAAAAAGGTAAGGCTTTACTGTTACCATATGCAAGGATTTGTCAGTTTGATCTGATGGCGTTTTCTTTCGAAGACCTTCATGATGTTAAACTATTAGTTTTTAAATCAACGGATTTAAATTTGTTTTCTTTAACCGCAAGAAACGGAACTTGCCGTTTTAAATAGTGTAATTTAACTTAAAATTTGAGGAACGGTTTGCTGTATTTGTATTACCTTAGTGCAACCAGCAAACACGTTTTGTTGGACTTTTTAATGGGTAATACCGCAATGCCCACACATGGTAATTACTGCAATATTGGAAGAATTCCCAAATGAATAATGTTTTTGTGTCTGAAAAAAAACGGGAACGAAAATTAAAAAAAAAAAAAAACAAAGTGGCAGGAGTAAATTTTTGGATTCACAGCAAACTGCGCTATTTCAAAATTCATATTACTGCATTTCAAATTACATTTTATCAAAGTTTAAGTGTGATTTCCACATGATAGCAGTGAGGAATGTAACTTGTTGGACTAGTACAGTTTAGACAGAATAAGTTGATAATTACATTCATCGGTGCTTCAATATAACAAGCAGAACTATGGGTGTATCAGACATGACTAACGGATGTCAGAACCCAGTGTAGTTAGGCTAAACAGACCAGTGTGAAGTCCAGAGGAAGAGTCTCTTTAGTGATAGGTCTGTATGGCTTCCTGTGTGACAGCCCGACACTGATGAAAAAGTACAGACTCACATGTGTTACGCGGGTCGGACGGTTCCTCGCAGCTCTCTGGGTTGGTGTCCATGCATGTGCATGTTTATTGCTGCGTATGCTTGTGTCACACTCTTGCATCTGTGTACGCATGCTCTATACGCAGACACAGGGACACATGGCAGGTCTGTTCACAAAGCCTGCAGCGTCCTGCCTCTTGGCTGCTCCCGCTGTAGTGTCTGCCTTTCCTCCAGGCCTCTGACAGCAGACTGGGTTTACACCACACTAATCAAAACAAGTCCGGCTCCACTTTCTCCTCTCTTGCTTCTCCTCCTTAGTGTGGCGACAAGCTGAATGCCGCCCAGCCCATCGCACCACCCTTCAATTAGTGCCGCGCTGCTAACGGAAGCCTGTAATCCTGGGTCTGTCACGAGGGAACGGGGAAGGGCAGGGTCACTGCATCGGACGCAGGGGAATCTCGGCTATGGTGAATGTCTCAACCATAGCCTTGCATGATTTCATCAAGGCTTGTCTCGGAACATCTTACTACGGACTCTGCTAAAACTGTGCCTGGAGCGACAGGAAACACCAGTACTCGCAGAAAGTATTTTCTTGGCTTCAATTTGTCTCAAAGGACTCTAGCCAAAGAAAATCATACTGGACACAATAAATAGACATTTCTCAGTCACATAATCCATCCTGACTGACTTTCCCTCTGCGCTGTAAAACAGTGCCACGTCAGATCCCTTTTTCTTGTCTACAATCGGGAAATGCAGAGATTTATTTTTCACTTGAAATGAGATACTTGAAAACTGAACTTGTGGCAGAGACGAGGCATATCCCAGTGATATTCTGCTCTGACAAATTTAAAGATTAAATGTATGATGGATCATAGTCATCTACAAAAGCCTGCTTTGAAGGAGTTTACCTGCTGGCACTATGGCCTGATTTCTGTCTGAAAGAAGAAAAGAGAAAAGCCTAAAAGACTTGTCCATTTTTACTACGGTTGCACAGTTCCTTCTGATCCAGCTGAAAACACTGTCTATTATATGAACTGATTTAAATACACTGGAGTTAATAACAATGCAGTTCTATAGCTGTTTTTTCCTTGGATGAATTTTGGTAATAATATTTCTTGTAGACAATGAGCAATCAACAAAAAATCTGCAACTATACTCTGGTATATCAACATTGCTGTATAGCCCAGGCCCAACTGGTGTCACCTTTTGCCACACTGCCATCCGTAAAAACATCAGTTTGTGCAAGTCTGGAGCCACTGCCCTGGCCTCCTGTTCTTTGGTAACACTGCCCACCATGTCCTCTGTGCTCTGTGCAGGTAACACTTCTGCACAACTCTGATGCAAGGCTCAGAGCCTGAGCGCGGAGTGCGTGAGCTCCAGGTTTCCATTTCACACATATGCTGGTGGTTAAACTCTCATCCATCTCCCCCTTGCAAAAAACAACATCACGGCCAGCTCCAAGGCGGCCCTGAGTTTGAAGAGACTAAAAAGTCACATTAAAAGATGTTTTGAGGCAAAATGAGGGTAACTTGGTCATCCAGCCTTCAGCGCGTGTTTTCTAAATGTGGCAGTGACGGAGATCACTTTGCGTGGAGATCGTTGCTACAGCAAAGACCAGCGCACTCTAAAGCCCACCCAGATCCACAACAAAAAGGCAGCAAACTTAATAACTTCAACTCAGCGGCCAGGAGTTATACAAGTACCTTACTTCTACATGACTATTAGCTATTTTAAAGTACTGTTTGGTATATGTTTTTACAAACGGAACCAGTTAGGTTATTGAATACAACTGCATTATTGTTTTAAGAGCGAATTCCAGGCAGCCATAAAGCCACTGGCCACAAATGTCTTCTGCGAGCAGAATGTCAGGAGACGTCTCAATGAATGGAACTGATCCTGGAGGGAGCATCCATCTCCGTTGTGTGCGAGCTGTGTATCCACGCAGAGCCAGCTTGCAATACAGGACCTGGCAGAGCGTGCTACCCTTAAATATCATAATATGGTTACGATGCATTAAAATTCCTCTGCACCCCCAAAAGAAATTTAATACATTCATATCAGCTGCTTCCCTCAGACTCCAGTTCCTGGAGCAGCGAGGACATTCGTGAGTCAGGTAGTGTGAAGGGGAATCCGTGGGCTTTGTACGTACGCAGTTTCATTGAGCAGTGACTGTCGCACCTTTTAATGAATGAGAAACTCGGTGGAGGACTGCTGCGCAGCGGGCGGATGGTGACTCAGGTGAAGGCGGCCCCGCCCCCGCAAGTACCTCATTCCTGCCATCTGCAAACAGAAAAACGGAGTCGCGCCTTGCCCACGTTTGCACTGAGTGAGTGAGTACAGGGAGAAAAAAACGAAAAACAGCAAAGATCTCAGTTGCTCGCCACTTTCGGTTCTGCACACCGTCTTGCTGACAGTCTGCTTGTCCCTGTTCAGGATAATTTGTTGAATGCCATTCTTATTGTTCCATATGCTTGTATTTAAACATATGTATTTACAGAACACTGCATATTGCCCTGGTGCTGTGGTAGAGAAAGTAATATATCACTGCAAACATAACAGCACACAAATGCATGATGTAAGGAGACGAGCAAAAATGAAATCAGCTTTGTCAGCCATTCACACACTGGCACACACATGCACATACACACACACACACACACAAACGCACACACGCAAACACAAAGCCTGACAGCTGTCTTTAAGACATGCTCCTTGACTGCAGACCCAAGTGTGCTTCGTCCGGAGAACTAAAGTCCAACGTGTGCATAGCACAGAACACTCACTGGCTCACATTCCTGTTCTCTGCCTCTGTCACACATGCACATGCACACACACACACACACACACACAAACACTCCTTCAGTAGTTTCACACAATCCACACCTCATTTTCTGCATCCAGTTCATAAAACGTTTTAAGTATCTTCTCACAATAAATAATCAAGAAACAAAATAAACAAACAGCAAAAAACAAACTGTTTGCCTTTCTGGAAAGCTATGGGTTATGTAATATTATTGTATACCAGCAGATGCAGATTGACATAAAAGAGAAATATGACCTAAAACATGTAAAAGCATGCATTTCAATGCAGTTGTCTATAGCATACGAACATGTTAAATGACTCAGTTGCTCGAATGTATTTCTGCTGTGTTTCTTTATCAGGCCCACCCTCTGCCCACTAATTCATTGCAAGCAAAAAACGAGAACCGCAAGAATGCTTAAATCAGCATAATTAGGCCAATGTGCGCTTAAAGACACACATTTCCCAGGGCCTGGATCAGTGCCACCTATTCTTCTCTGTCACAGGCCAAGGCCGGAGACTTAGAGTCAATAAATACAACCCCCAAAACCCCATCTTATACTGACTGCATCCTCCAACCCCAGAGTCGACCCCCCCCCGAGCCCCTACCCAACTCCTGAGTACCATCCCCACCCTCCAAAAGCCTCCGCAACCACAACATAACTAAAATCCTCCCGTAGAGGATTTAGAGAGACTCAGTGGGGGGAGAGTGGTAAGGCCAGGGAGCTGAAGTGCTGAGGAGTGGGGGGTGCATTTATGAGGCTGCCAAGGTGCCTTTGTGCTCACCAGAGACACCAACTTTCACCAGAGACACAACTGAGGCAGGTGAGTGTGAGAGATCATATAGACACACGCGCACACACACACATGCGCACACACAAGCCCTTCAACAGTGGTGGCTGAATTAAAGGGTGAACACACTGAACTGCCTCACGAGAGAGGTGTAATTAGAGAAAGAAAGCCTTAAGCAACGGGCCCACCATTAAATCCGCTCAATTACAACCAAGTACCCAAGGACTTTAACAGTCTCGTTATGAAACTTCACGCGCAGTTCAGCCGCCCCTCCTCACCAAACCCTCAGCTCATTACACAGCAGCCCTCTCAGCCCTACCACGATCGGGCCGCCCCACCACAGCTGCTGTCGTGCCTCTGTGGAGGCTCTTATTGTGACCAAGATGGCTGGAGTGTACCTGGTTGTCTGCAGGCACAAGGCCAGCACGTGAGCTGAAACACCTGCCACACGCCACAGTGAGCTCTCTGTTTTCTGATAATGCATATACTTAGAACATGGCGAAAGTCCACCCCCATCTCCCGTTTAGGAGGGAGAGCAGGGGAACGGGGGCCCCTGTGGAAAAGAGGAGTCTACATGTGGAAAAAATGACATAGAAATCTTCAAAACTGCAGACTATTAGAAAGCTTCTGTGTGAGTAACCTACATGGGACTCGTGATTGCTGTACACCTTTAATGTGTCACCACATGGAGTCAGACATCTTTCACGTAGCGTGTGAGAGGAACTGAGCATGTGCACACGTATCTCTTTTTCTAGCTGCACTGCAGACAGCGTCTTGCACTTGCATGTTTTCTGCTGAAAATCAAATCGGGCCAAAAGGTCAAAGGTCACCAACAGCCAATGACAGGAGTTCTGAGGAGCTTGAGATCCTTTCTATACAATTTCCAACGATCCTGAGAGTTCTTTTCAGCACCTTCCAAATATGCATGTGCAACTGAAAGCATTTTATTCTCACCTCTTCTAAGGCAAGCGCACGTCAGATCAGACGAAGCCAGCCACTGAAACATGGTCATACACACTGTGTGAATACAGCACTCTCAGCCTTCAAACTGATGGCAATTAAAGTGTTCTGCCTCCAAGGGAAACCCTGGTTAATTGCAGTGAAATCATTGCATGTGGGTGAGGTCCCTCCAAGATCTCCTCCTTCGTTTCTGCCCTGTGGGTACTGGAAATCAGCTTCATAATTTGACAGGCAGTGGCAGCTTACTCCACAAGCGGGAAGGACAGTGGCTGTATCAAGAGGAACGCTTCAGATGCAGGCCAGAGTACGACTCAGGGCACGAGTCCTGCGCTACACTGTGGAGGGAAATCAACATGGACATATGCCCCACTGCTTCCTCAGGGGAACGTTTTGGTGGCCATGGCAACAAAACAGTGAACAACTCTAATCTGAACCCTCCGACCGAATTTTTTGCTCACTCAGCTCTGCTTCACTTAGGTTGTGAGGGTGGGCCCTACCAGCAAGCAAACAGCAGGGGTCCGACAGGCCCGTATTCAAATCCTCAGTACATTGTGGGACACGAGACAGAGGCCAGACTGCGGTGAAAACAAACACAGTTAAAAAGTAGCTAGCCTTCAAATGCAGGATCAGGTCACGCAGTGCACTCTGGGCCGTGGCACATTATGTCGCTCTCTGTGCTCTGTTGTTCTCCACTGTAATCCACAGTGGTGCTCCGTTTTCTACTTCTACAGCCGCAGCACTCGCTTTCACAAATGTTTCAGTTAACACACACACACACACACACACACACACACTCAGTTTTTCCCTTACTCCCCCCGCCCCCTGCGCGTGTGTGCGTGTGTGTGTGTTCACAGCTGCAGGTCCTCCGCAGAGTTCACATAAGGTAAAGATACAGTATATTACGCAACATCGTATAGATTTTTCCACCGCTGGCAGAGGGCCAACATCCTCCTTGGAGGAGTGAGCTCCTAGAGCTTTGTTCCAGCCGCATAACCCCCCCCAACCCCCGATCCCCAGGCCCTGAGGTGCATAACACCAAATGGAGGCAAACAGCCCAACTAAGCTGCTGACACTGTTCTGCCTTCTCCTACTCTACTTTTCATTTTTATTCTCCCATATTTAATGTGTCTTTCTGTAGGGTCATGGCTGTCTTTACAGCCATGTGTCTTACTGCGCCCACTTTTTTTCTTCCATCTTCAAGGCAAGAGCCTACATTTAACCTGTTAAGTACCTAAATAGAGCAATGCAGACAAGCCCCAAGACAGCCTGTGATAACAAGACTTCCCAGGAGGCTTATCTTTGTAAATCCATCATTTAAATCTTGTGCACTACAATGTATTACTTTGCCTTAACAAACGTTTCTATTCTGCTGTCTTTTAAGGTTCTGATGCGACACACTCAAAATGTTTATGTGAAAGGGACAATAGAATGGCAACAACAGTGTGGAGTCCTCTCGGAAAACGCCTCCCTAGTCTCTTCACTCACCCACAGGTTGCTAAAGAAATTGGGTTCTTCACACGTATTTGCTAATGTATGTAATTTTCTGCCCAGGTGCGTTGGCACGAACCAACGTACTCTGCGCTAATGGTGATGTGCACAGGTGAGTCTGTGCGTGTGCGCCTACATGTGTACATGCATGCCCATGTGCTTGAATGTACGAGTTCCTGTATGTGCGTATGCATGTCTGCATGTCTCAGCAGGTGCGTGGACATGTGTGCACGATGGCAAGGTAAAGGGGGGCTGCAGAAATCAGTCCCATCCGGGTGAAGATTCAAATGTGAAGCTGGCACACGTGGCACATTGGCAACATGGCACGCTTCCGCCCCTTCTCCTCCCCCTCTCAGGTCTAGTGGTGTTTAATGCATGTCTAGGGCTGATCAGCATCCACAGGAGGGGAATGCACACCTGTGACACACATGCACTGAGTGCCTGCAGGTGTGTGTGCACGTACGGGCCATGGGCACGCACTCGCGCGAGTTAAGCAAAAACGAGGTGGGTCCTGGCCACTGTATTTGAAAAAGGTGATGTTTTATTTTTTATAAGGTCAAGTTTATTATTCTTACTGTTATTATTAGGGTTGGCACTGTTGCTCTTCTGGTGATTACTCAGACCACTCTGTGCTAAGGTCTCTCTGTATGGCCCTTTGCAGAATGCACAATGACTTTTGCTCTCGTCACACTCGGCTCTGCATCACTTATGTTACGGGGGGGGGCTCTGCCAGCAGAGCGCATGAGCTCTTCATCAGCGCCTGTACAGAAAAACCACGGAACAAAACAGCACATCCACAGCCGTTACGTGAAAGTGAGAACAATTTAACAAAGAACGGGAGGTACACCGCCAGAATTTTGTGACTGGATTATGCAGAGTGTAACAACAAGGAACTGGTGGGTACATCTTGTTACTACCACTGTGGAAATCAACAGAATGCTCCTTAATTATCACAGGATCTAAACACTGTGCAAATGGAGTGTACATTACTGTATTATAAACTGCCATGTATGGCCCCACCATTATAGAATGTAAACCACCAGAATTTTTACAGTACCTCATTATGTCTTTCTTGCTGATTACTTTTCCAGACGTCTGAGCAAAATGAGACATTATCACACTATTGATATGGCTTCAGTTAGTCTGGCATTTTCCTTTAAAAATTTTAACTGGCATGTTATTAAACCCATAACGGTTATGTCTCTTAATTATATGTACACTAATTATGGGCAAGATACCCATTTTTACATTTTGAAATTAGGATAACTTTAAATTTAACGCTCAACTGCATAGTCCCACTCTCAAGCACAAGAGAAGCACAAAATCATATGCTAAAAAAAAGAAGAAAGCATCACTCATTTTTAAGCAGAAGAAAGGCTGTTCTTTCCCAACCACTGTAGTGTTAGCAGAGGTCCGCAGTGTACCAACAGAGGCAAGCAGGAGAAAACGTCAAAGGAGCCACAGTCAACCACGACCGCTACTCGTCTCATACTAACCATCCTGGAGGCCACAAGGGTGGTCTTGTCCAGGCTTCCACTGTCTACAGTGGCACTTGGGCCCTGCTGAATGAGGCATCTCTAAACCAGGCCTGTATAAAGAATTGCAGAGGTAGTCCACCACACTGCCTAAAATGCACAGACAAGGAAGGCAGCAAAGACTGCCTCATGGTGTAGCAACAGACACAAAGGATACTGAAACAGAAGACATAATATCACAATGTCATTACACAGCAACGGCAGCTGTTAGGACATGCTAACTTATCCAGCCCTCACTAGACCTACATGCATCTGGTTGTTGTCCTAAGCGTGTATGCAGCAACAGGCCATGGTGATAGGGTATATAGCAAGCACTTAAAGTGGGAAAAGGAAATGGTTTTAGTAGATAAATAGATTGATAGATAGACAAGATAGATTCTTTATTTGTCATTTTTCATGCCGCACGCATAAAAAACTAAATTGTGTTTCACACCTCCACCGTTCAGTGCATAAAATACTTATACACACACACACACACACACACATATATATGCAGTATAATGTACTATACGGTATGTTAGTGACTGACCGATTATATCAGCTGTGCCAATTATTAGAGCCGATGTTCTGGATGTTTTCAATGATCAGAATGAGCCTTTCATTTATTGATGTTACTGACAAAGTCTCATCATGCGTGTTGCATGAACTTCTCTGTCAAAACCTCTTTGGAGTCTCACACAATGTCCTACCCACTGCATGAACTGGCTGAAATATGAACCAGAGAACAGTTTTCTCCAGATTTGAGTGACAGCTGTGGAAAGAGGGTGCATACTGGCAGAAGTGGAGAGACAGAAAGATAGCCAATACGTTCAAAAGCATTAAAAGTAGAGGTGTTTGGTTCTAAAAATTCAGGTTTGGTTTCAGCTGCGGTTTGTTTTCAGCCTAAAAGATTTTAAGTTTCGGTTTCGGTTGTTGTCTTTCAACCAAAAAGCTGAATTTGACAGAAATTTTACATAATAAAATACTGGATAAGTCTTGCTGTACCTGAATACCTGTTACTTTGCATTCAGACAAAGCAGTAACTGTTCTACTGAAAATAGCTAACTGCTTTCACCAAGATGTCAAGCGTAATACACAATGTATTGTTTATAAATAAAACAAACAATATTAAACTGTATATTAAATACTGCAGCCACAGTAAACTTTATATATATAAATATTAATCATTTCACACCATATTAACATAAAATGCAAACACTGTATAATTAAAGGCATTCTATACTCATAGAATACCAGAAATAGTCCTAAACAGTAGTCCTTTGTGCAAGTTAATAATTAGAGGCGTCTAACGGGAGAACATGCTGTGCATGATGTGCTTTCTGCATCACAACACAGACTAACTCAAATGGGAGTATTGAAGAAATACTGTAGCATTTAGTTTTCTAGAAGTGAACTTAAATTTCATTTTATCAAATGTGTACATTTTATAGGTATTTTGCCAATTTTTTATG
This sequence comes from Chitala chitala, assembly GCA_025773905.1. Classification (NCBI taxonomy): domain Eukaryota; kingdom Metazoa; phylum Chordata; class Actinopteri; order Osteoglossiformes; family Notopteridae; genus Chitala; species Chitala chitala. Next base: position 2,690,739 of record JABJVR010000077.1, read on the forward strand.
TTTGGGAGCCATTTATTAAGTTATTTTTCAAGCACTTAATTTTTTCCAGGTGTTTCAAATTTTAAGTTAATTAGGTTAATGCCAGATTTGTGCAGAAATTTTGTTGCTTTTTCAAAACTTTAAATTTACCGAATATCAGCACCAGCCATCAGCATTCAGCCTCAAAGGCCAGCTATGACTGATATTGGCATCTGCTTGGACAAACAATATCAGTTGATTTCTACTGTGTGTTTCGGGAGAAGGCACTGTTAGATGAAAACGTGCCTCCAATACCTGTATAGTGCACAAATAAGATTCCATGAAGCAATGACCAGCAGCTGATGTTCCCTGTCTCCCCAACACAACCTTCACAGCACATCTGAAGTACAAACCCAGGCACGCCACACTGGATGTCCCCATGTCTCAGCAATGGAGCCCAGGCTGCACTTCGCCCTTCATGATAATACACATCACTCATTATACACAGCATCAGGATGAAGCCACACCTCCAGGAGACGTGCATTATTTACTCAGGAAAAACTGAAACCCAGTTAAGTCCCACACTGGAATATGTGTCACATTTTTAAATGTCTTTTACTTGTTCCTAATTTTGTTCTCTCCTTTTCTTTGAGTAGCGCAGCGATCATGCTGTTTCCAAAGCTACTTTCTCAGGGTTTGGCCTATCCACCACATTGAATTGATTAGCCTCCCCTTCTCATTCTCTTACTGTGCATTCGCGTGATTTTTTTTTTTTTTTATGTGCGTGTGTTTGTCTGTGTGTGCGTGTGTGTCTGTGTGTTCCGTAGCCACAGCAACAGCACAACACATCAGCCACTGCAAGACCACAATGGGGCCACTGCCACTGCCCAGGACCCCGCCAAGACATAATCCATGCCGGGGGAGACTGGGGAGAAGTGGTGGGGGACTGGGGGGCAGGGGGCGGAGAGGAGGACCACGACAAGGGAGAAACGCAAACAGACCGGCAAAAAACCTCCTGTTCCCCTTTGGTTTGGGACAACCATTGCAAAGCAAGATGAATCCATTTTCCATGGATGGCAGAATGGTTGTACAGATACTGAAGCAAAAGCAGATGGTTATGGATTTTCATAATGCGCAAATAAAACACAGCCCTCTCAATTCCCATCTCTGCTCTCTCCCACCAATTCCAACAGCTTTCATTTAGTTTGCACATTGAGACAATTAAAGATTCCATTAAGTCAACATTTCAATGAATGGTCTGAGACTGGCTACTAGATTCAGCCTGGTGGCTCAATGGGTAGAACATCAGACTGGGATGCAGAAATGATCTGGTTCAAATCCCAACCCACCTACTAGGTGTGCGTGCAAGACTGTGCTTCCAGGGGCGTGGGTTAAATGCAGAGAATTAATGTTGCTGTAACATGTGTGTGTTGTAAGTTCCTTTGAATAAAAGCATCTGCTAAATGAATAAAATGTAAAAGATACAGGATCTGGAGTGTTGGAGGTTATTGGGGCATTACACAGAGGAAACTTAGGGTAAGATACAGGTCAAGAAAAAAAACAACAAACATGCAAAGCCAGTGTGAAGGTCATGAAAAAGTAAAGGGACCACCATGTACCTGCATGCCTGCTAACCATTGATGGCTTTTTCCACCTAATGTCACTCCTCCAGCATTGTGAAAGGGGAAGCCACTCTGGGAACCTGTCTCATGGCTCAGTTCTCCTGTCAACATCCCCAGCTGGGGGGGGGAGCACGTAACTTACGTTTAATAAAAAGCACCGTCTCACCAGGGAGAAGTGCATCCTGTCTGTTTCATTGTGTTCATAAATAAGACAATAACAATCTACTGCAAACATTGCTGGAATGTACATTTGATACCTTTGGCGGGTCACCTCATTTCTAGTATAAATGATATATGTGTATGTCTGTGTGCTTGTGTGTACATTTAGTCTGTTCAACTGTGAACTTTAATTGTGCTTAATTGGCCTCTAAATACCTAAGCTAAAGTGTTTGGATAAAATGTCTGAAAACAGCTAAATAATACATGTAAAGCATATATTTTGAATACTCAGTGTAGCATTTGCTCTAGATTAACTTGGACCTGGCTATATGTGAGAAGTCCCAGCTTCAATTCAGCTGTACAGCAATACTTTGGCCATGCTATAACAAAAACACACAGCTGAAAAAGGTCTGGAGATGGTGTTGTGATTTTCTTTGATATGTTACAGAATACATAATAGTGTGAAAATCACATGCATAAAGCAGCTACTCCCATCCTTATTCAAGGTGCAGGGAGTGAAAGAACAGAGCAGGGTGTAACATAATTAACCATCTCCAGTTGTATTCACTTCTGTTGGAGTTGTCCTACACCACAGCTGGAGTCTGATAGAAACAAGCGGTCAATACAAAGGTTAATCATTATACCTGACAATTACTGAACCTGTGTTTTCCGCATTCATAAATACAAGTAGTTCAACACACTGCCTGCTTTGCCAGTATAAATTCACAATTCAGTTGGAATATTGCATTATTCAATTATCAATAATGACGACAAACACCCAATGTTTTATGGTTCTGTACATAAAATAAGTAGCCGATTTGACATGACGCGACGAATTATTGCTGTTGCGATCTTTAGAATTAACAAATAAGCAATTAGGACTCTTGTGCTGCAACGCATGTTTTACCCTTTTGATCGTGTTTGCGTTTTTCAATATACCATAATCACGTGTGATACAATCCCGCTTATGGCGAGGGAAAGGGTTAACAACACATGTAGTATACAGTTCCGCTAAAATTAATTACTAAAACCCGTTTTCAAAAACAAATCTAAAAAGAATAACTGAAGTACACCCAACGGAACTTATTTTACAGTCTGCCTTAACATGTTTAGGGTATGTAGGTTAACATGGTAAACAAATGACAAGTCCGAAAATGTACCTAAAACATCATTTACGTTTTCCCACAGCGTTTCCGCAGTATTTTATGTCTGCGCGCCGTCACAATTTGTTTGCCTTATTCTCACACTGCGTCGTGAAGAAATACAGCCTACTCGTATTCAACGATGAACCGCTTAGCAAACCTTTTCAATTAAGTCATTCGTTCGAAGCACTCGAAACAGCGTTCACTACGAGCTTTTAACATTGCAGTAGTCCGGTAGCATTTTGCGAGTTGCTCACACCATTCAGGTTTCTCCTCAGTTCATCCCTTTTACACTCGTGTATTGTCAGGTGAGAAGCGCTCTAAATTTTCCTTTTTCGGCAAGAAACGATCGGTTGTCGCACATATTTTCATAATAACTAGCAACAGAATCTGTTTCCATTCGCTTAAATGTACACATTTCGTTATAACGTCTTATGAAAGACTTATTGATTAAGCCTAAAAGTTGCTGTTTTAACAATGTTGTTACATAAATACTGATCTTGGGGTGTTTTGGAACTCGTCTTCTATTATAGTGTTCACGGTTACACGACAAGCAGCGAATATGTTCGCTGGCGTTTTTTTTTTTTTTTTTTAACCTGAATTGATAAAGGAAGCAGCATGGTTGACATTGAACGAGCTTTGATTTTAAAGACACGCACCGAAGTCCGAAGCCTTAACGGAACATGAAGCTGAATAAGAATGCTTCTTTCAGCTTGCATCGTCTTTGAAAATTATACTTAACTGTTAGCGAACGAAGTCTCACGACATGTAAACGTCCCGATCCACCTTTAACCACTAAAATAATCTTACCTTTATAAAAACTGGCTTTTAAAACGGTACTTATTTTACTTTGCTAACCTGATCCCTGATTAATTTTCTTCATTCCATCAAATTTTTTATCAGTGTTAATAAACCACAAACGATGTAAACACGTACAAGCACCTCAGAGCTCCCACAGATTATTTTAGTTAATTAAATACACCGTAACCTTAAATAGGCAACTTTAAACAAGATTTACCGCAAGTTAGTACGTGACTGGGCTCACCACTGATAGGAATCAATAAAAAGGTCGAACTTTTTACGAGCGCGGTCCTAAGGTACCCAAAAAGCATTCACCAGAACAATACACATACAGATGATCAAACTTCAATATTTAACACGCTTACACATAAAATTACAACTTCATTTGATGCATGATTCAACATATATCGGCATAGGCCGGAAACCATTAAGGAACTTTACAAACTACCTTCAAACAAATAAATTTTATCATTATACATTTTACCTGAAGCAAATTTATGACAGACGAACGTGTGCACTATAAATGTAGTAAATTAAGTAAATATATACAGACATTTTTAAACTGTCCCGCATAAGCCCAAAATGTGTATTCCTGCATATGTGCAGCACATATGTGCGCACTGAATGTTTAACATCCTGTTGCCAATTAATTTTAATTAATGGAAAAAAATTGCGGCCTGAAACGCACGTCTCGACTCGTACCGTTCGGAGACTACCGTGAAACCGTTTTAAAAACACTTATTAATTCCAGAAATCCCTAAAATCTATTCTTTATAATGTACACTTGAGAAAAAAAGTTCTGAACGCTATAAATTTCTCCAGAGAGAGAGAAAAAAAAACTTGAAAATGCCTACCTTGCACTTTTCTCGGGTCCTTAATAAAATACTGGCTGAAGCCTTGGCCATAAAAAACAAGGCTGTTCTGTACTACTATGTATCCATCATTTTAAAAATTCCATTTCATTAGCTAACTTATTTACATGTGTTCTTGTTTCTAGTGTCGCCTCAGTTGTATTTTGTTATAAAATACAACCTTAAAATACAATGTTTTTGTAATTGGTTGTGAAGAGCATAGTGCATAAAAGCTATCAGAGTAACACTTCCTGACACACTTGCTGGCCTTGAAATTACTTGTCACAAAACTTTATCTTGACTCCCAGTTTACAGAACAATTTTTACATTTTACATGTCTAGTACATGCAGAAAACTATATCTATAAGGTTTATCTGAAAAAGTAATACTATTTTACATTAGGATCACAATCTTATATTAACTTGCACAGGTGCAAATTAAAGAAATGCCATTCAAGTAAGGAATAAGGAACACCACAATTAATGACCCAAAGGTAAGTTTAAATGCAAGTACTGTTCGTGGAAATGTTACACGGCTTACTTTACAATTGCTCGACATTTCTAATGGGTTCAGTATTAATTTGATACTGTTAAGGAAGTAAGGCCGCAAATATTTTTTTCTCTCTTTTTTTGTCTCCCAAAACATTAAAATTTCAGCTACAACATTTCATCAAATATGTTCTGATGGTGATATGAAAAATATTTAAAAATACATAATTAATCTTTAATCATATAAATTATCCTTGACCAATATAGCCCATTTATACAGATGCATTTAGAAGAATAAGAATGAATACAAAAGTAAATTATGCAATGCAGTAAACAGTATACTTTTAATTCAGCTCTGGGCCGTACGGAACTAACTTCAACAGATGTAGATGTTTACAATAACATATAGCACTAATAACGTTGCAGCGTATTCAAGTTTATATATTTACAACATTTAATGTTTGGAGTAAGAATAAGCACATCTCGCACTGAACTTCTGAGTTTTTAGTAGAGTACAGCATAATTAAGCTATAAAAAGTAAACGATTAAGTTCTTAAAGTAAAAATAAATAACAATTAAATGTTGTAAATGATGCGCGAGTCCTGAAATTTATTGTCGGGGAAAACAAAAAAGAGAAAATCATGCGGCCTTTGCACTTATCTGCCAAGTTTTACCACAAATTATAAAGAGTGTACCATAGTAAATCAAGTGTTTGTTGATATTAAATGTTTGCAATACTTGCAATATTTTGTCCAAACATGAAATGAAGTCATAGGATATAAACGTGTGGGCATGTGGATTCAGTGGCACTGAGATACATTTGTTCTTTCGTTCGAAATTGCTCGATTTACTTTTAACTTTACAACAAACAGTGACATCCTTCTCATTGCCTGCATTGTCCCGTGTATTATGTCCACTCAGTTAGCACCGGTGTGCGGCTCTAAACAGGTTTATCCGTTTACAGAAAAAGTGAATAGATTCTGCAAACGAATGCTGCAGCGCAAATCCCCGTTTAACAGTAACATTAAGACAGGCGTTTGGAGCTTATGAGGAACAGCTAATTCAAAATAGATAATTTTTAATATAAACATTAAATACTCTCGCATTTTATTGCTAAATATTTATACGAGTTTTAAAATGAGCGAAGAATATGCATTAAATTTAATTTGCTACGTTGTATAGGACTTATAAAATGTTAACCTATAAATACAAATAAAAGACAACTGCGATCTAGTCAAAAAAGTTATCTTCATTAGTCTGACTCTTTAAATCTGGGACTTTAACATTTATTAAATAATTTCTATAACAAAATGACTTTCCCAGCGTAGACTAATATATAAACTATTACTGTCAACATATCAATGCATCAACATGACACTGTAAACCGATGTTTAACGTAACATGCTCGACTGGTTTGAGATATCCACCTGAATAACGAACTCACACATCTTTGATATACAATCAACTTAAGAAAAGCGTAACATTAATTCGTTTATAACATACTCTTATAATTTAAAAGTAGTAACGAGAAGCCCTCTTCATCTGCGCCAAAGTATTTTTCAAAACAATCTGATTAACAATTTCTGTTTCCCAATACGAACCGATTTTGCGAAGGGTTTAAATGCAAACGTCCCGTACAGCTCTGGAACAAGACAATTGCAAAGCAGGTTGACTGAATGGCGTACAGACTGTCAAGTCACTTTTAAGTCGAAAAACTTTGTCCTTGCACAAATTCAGATTTACATCGACAGACAATATTTTAAAGCTACAGTCCATTTGCAAATACTACATTGAAATAAAAATACCACAAAGACTTTGTCAGAAATAAAACACTGCCACGAAACGAAACTCGCCAAATTTCCCACTATCTGCCGCACTCCCATCTTCTCTCTTCTCCCCTCCTTTTTATATAAAATAGATTTGGGAGAAGCGCCATTTTCTCTTCAAACCATGTGCAATGAAACGCACAAGAAAGCGTATTGGAAAGATGCCATCAAAGAAAGGGGAGCGGGAGAGAGTGGGGGAAACACTATCAGAAAAGAGCGGACAGTTAAAAATGGGTTTAAAAGCAATTATTAAACAGGAGCACTGGGGGAAAAATACAGAACGTCCGACAGGTAAGGCAAGGCAGAACAATAATCAATCACAATGTTTTACCTGTGTCAAGCAGTACGGGGAGTACATGGTTATTTTTAGAAATAAAAATTGGAGAGCTTATTTAACTTGGATGGAAGTTCGCTGTAGTGCTGCATTGCAATCGCTCGCCGTCCGCTCTCACTCCATGCCGCACTGCTAACCCCGCCTCGAAGTCTGAAAGTGAAAGCTTACACAAACTTAGGAAAAAAAAAGTTTTTCTCTCGCCCTCGTCCTCCCTCTCTCGCTGTCGCTCTCTTTCCCGTTCTCTCTCACTCTCCGAAACCCTTCATATAATGTAGTCAACTTTCTTTTAAAGCACGTGCTGTAGCTGGGATAATACTAGAAACGTTACGATTTCGCTGTGCAAAAGAGAATCTGGTCAGCTTTATCCCCGAAATCTTTCACGATTTGCAGTTTGTTTTATTGCTTAATGTTTAATCTCGTCAATATGTCCACTTATTGTGCTGTTTCATTGCATTAATATTTACACCGCGTATGAATTGTAACCTATAGGTAATTTTTCATGTAAATCATTTACTGTATTGTAATATGTGTATGTGTAGTATATAATCTTGGCCACTATATATAAATATAATCTTTTTACATGCACAGTGTACATATCCGTCTTAAAAATTGATACGAGGTGTTTTTTAACAGAATGAATTTCTTTGGGAATTTAACTTTTAGATTCATAGTATCCCATAATTTCTCACACTTACCATCGCTGTTCTTCAGCAGTCCTGTCAATAGTACAGAATGCTCTGATGACTGATGTGATGACTGCTCTGATGACTGTTCATAAATCAAACCGGACACATCTGTTTAATGAACTTTCTCCGTGAGCGTCTGCCTCGCCAATCTCAATGTTTTTCCAGCTTCCTACCCATCACGCCTTTTTGCGGAGCAGAGTGCACTGATGCTGGGTGGGGGGGTTACTGGACATTTTCCTAAGCCCTGGCTGTTGTTGAAAACCCAGCTCTGCGTGTCCAAAACTTATTTAATTATGGTCCACGGCCAGTTGGGCGTACTGACATTCAGCTATAAGATGGAAGCTCACATACGGGATGTGATGGTGTGGTTTTTACCGCTGGTTGTACCGCCGGAGCGAGTTTCGCGTTCCACTCACCAAACGAGAGGGGGAGCCCAGATCCAATGGAACAATGGGCAGTTTGGAGCTGGCACATTACATTAAATCTGATGAAACGACGGGCCTTGGAGCATCACAGAGTGTGAGGAAGGTGAGCTTCTTCCTGCTGAAAGGCCTGCTGAGCTACTCGCTTATGCATTTGGACAGACTCAGAAGTCACATGTGTATGGCGAGGCAGCAGCCGCAAAGAGAGCTGTGCTCAGCATCCTTCGGGCCTTTGTGCTGAAAACCATAAAACGTCTCAGAGCGTGTTCGGGGCCGGGGGGGTGACGTGGTCGCGGTGCTGTGGAGCCAAATTCTTTGGATGTGGTGATGGGGTCCTGTGGATTTAAGAGGCCCGAGTCTGCGCTTGAATAGAAGCAGCCCAAGACGATGCAGGAGAAACACTCAGTTCTCAGCATCGTGCAGCCAATTACTGTGTTACTGCACAATAAAAACCATGTATGGTGTTTGTGCGTGTGCGTGCATGCATCTTCATGAACATCTGTTTATGTATACATGTGAGGGTATGTTAGTGAATGCTAGAAAGTGGGTGTGACTGTGTGTATGAGAGACAAGAAGGGAATGCGGTGGGGGGGGGGTATCACTACACATACACAGCACGTTTGCAACACCCCTCTTCACACCACACCCTATACTAGAGTTAGTAAAGAGCAGTCTTTTTATACCAGGTGCATTAATAAAATCTGCACTCAAGTCATGTCTCCTTCCTTCATTACAACTCACAAAATTCAGAACACACAAGGTTACAGAGTGGCTTTTGATGGATAATTTCTCAATTTTGCACATGAAAACACATCTAGCAGTAAATACGTTAGCTTTAACTGATGATGTCTGTGAGTAAGCCTCCCTTTAGAAACCATGGGGAAACCGTACATAACTGTTACAGGCGCAATCCTAGGATTTGCTTTATGTGAGCTATCAGCAATACTAGGAGTTACACTGAGAGTAAGTATATATGATTTAACAAGAGAAAGATGAATACGTTGCAGGCACAGGAGTCAATGTGCTCAGTCTGCAAAACAACAAGATGGGGGGGGGGGGCTCTGAATGATGTGATTTGAAAATGCAATGCAACGTTCACAGCAACAGCATCAGTAACCTGCAAAACGTGCTCAGTCAATTGCAGCCCCGTGGCTGTTTTTTTTTTTTTTACACCCCACCACCACCATACCAGCCATGACAAAAAGACCCACGGTATGTCTATTAATGTGGGTAAAAGGGAACAATCATACCTCCTCCCTCTCCAACAAAGATACTTTTCCAGCCTCCTGAAGACCAGTTGGGCTTACAGGAAGTCAAATCATACTTGGCAAGATGGTTGCCCAGAAACTGGCTGTAGAACGCTTTCCAAGCACAGGACCCTAACAAACCAGAGCCTGCACTTGGCAGATCAGTTGAACACATATAGATTTCCTTGAAGTTGGTTTAAATTGTGTAGTCAGTATATGCTCCCAAACTGCAAAGCTCACTAAAATATTAACTATGACATTTTTCACAGTATTGTCGATATAGGTCATATAACAGTTCTCTAATCTGCTTATTTTTGTTCTGCTTTTGTGATTGTTATTTCAGTATACGAACCAAGCTAATTTAATGTGGTGTTACATTCTTAACTTTGCAGCTTTATATATTTCTATAAATTACAGGGCATGTGTAAACACTGCATGGGTACAGTTGTCTGTAGCATTAGAAATCAGAATTATGTGCGATAATTATGTGCCACACTGGTGACCCATCATAACATGAGTAAATTCTGTGTCATGAATTTAAAAGAGCATGCATGCGGGTACATTTAACAGCAGCAATATCAACTATATTGATAATAATAAGAGGTTATGCATACCCTGTATGAATCAGATACTACAAAGCATTCTGGAAGCCCAGGACCTCTGGAAGGATCTTCGTTCACCAGAAATGTTTCGGTTGCCTGAAATGCAACACAACAGTCACTCGCAGCAGCACCTTGTCCACACGCACCACCTGTGCTTGCCTTCAGCTATTACATTTGGTGGAAAAGATTACACAGAGCTGAGATGACTGGCCAGCTCAAAGTCATTGCCCACAGAGCAGCCATGCTCATTTATTCCTGCAGGACAGCGCCACTGGTAGCCAGACTAACATGTGTTTTCATATTGTTTTCACAAGCTTTCATCATTCTTTTCATTGTACTTTTAACAAAAGAGCACTATGTACATGCATGGTATATATCGGTTAGCCGATTAAAAGCTCAAGAAGAACTTTGTATTTCTAAGAAACTATTGCCAAGATATCCACCTTATTATTAAATATTTGGCAAACAAGGCAGCCAATAATTATACATTTATTCTCATTTTTAGCACTTTTAAATGAGAATGTGCGTACAGTTTCTAGCATGTAGTGGGATTCGCTTAACAAAAGGGTTTTAACATCATGTCTGCATGTTTCAAAATGCATCGTATGTTTCAGTTTTAACTAAACAAAGTATTTACTAAAAATTTAATATTGTAATGATGATACCAATGTTGCATGGTTATGCAGGCTGCGATCTGTCACTAGTGCAGAAAGGTGTTCTTTATTGGTCATCTCTATTCAAACTAGTTAATTTGTATGCTAAGGGACTGAGCAGTAAGGCGTGGATAGTGAATAAGAAACCGTTACAGTTTAGCTGTTGACTGGATTGCTCTTATACAGGCTGTGAAGCCATAGAGAAAATAAAATCCTGTGAAAATCCTCTTTCATTTGGCAACTTTCACAACAGAACACAGTTTAGTTATGGCAGCCAAAACTGAACAGTTACCCAAAACTTACCTGACTAACTGATGCAACCTAGGATGCACTAACTGATGCACACACACACACACACACACACACACACACACACACACACACATCCATACAAACACTTGCAGGTGTGCAAACATACTGCACAAACACAGCACTAAATGCATATTCATATTGTTAAAAAATCCACAGACACATTGACATTAAAGCATGCACACCCACCCACACACACCTACACATATTTATGTCTAAAGCCTGTGTACAGACACTCTCATACTGACATTCAAACATGCTCAACCACAAACTCACAGGCTCACAGACACACGCACATACAGAGCTCCGTAATAAGTCACAGACGTTGGCAAACCACACTACCCAGAGTTGTGGTAAGAACACAGGCTATTCATATCGTTCCCAATGAGAGGTTTGTGTTTTGTGTTTTCCTTTTTTTTCTTGACCAGAGACTTTTCATTTGGGTTTTCCTAATGATCTTTATACGTATATAAATACATTATCTTGCTGCAGGACTTTGTCTGAACATCAGTGCTTTTATTGGTCAGACTATATCACGAACTTTAATACATTAAACCCCTGCTTGAAAAAGCAAACATTAAAATAGCTTTTTGAAACAATGTAACCTAGTAGATATTTAATTCAGATGTCATCTTTCCTACAGACAAACACACCACGAAAAAAATATAAAGTAGCTCAGTCTCTCATTTTAGTTTCCACTTGAAAATATTATTCTCCTACTTTTACTTCAAATTTTCACCCTTTATTTAATGTTGCATGTTTTTTGTTTGTATTGTTCAATTAAACTTACTCTGACTTTCTATGTGGAAATTACCTTATATGTTTAAGGATATTCTCATCCGAAAGTTTTTCAGTGGAGGAACACACAGTCACAGGCGTGGTGCCCTTACACGCCATAGGACACCAGAGGCATTCAGACTGCTTCATATCTGGGAAACCATCACTGCTACGACTACCACTACTGCTGCTGGTGCTGCTACTGCTAACATGGCTGCAGTAACTCCAGTAATTATTGCTCTGCCAGGAATTAAGAAAGCAATTTACTGTGGAAATATCATTACATTCACCTACACATTTTACTGAACGGGCAGACTAACTGGTAATGTGGCCCTGCGAACTTTGGAACACACTGTATCTCATATTGCTTTATATGTTGAACAGAGTGGATTTATTAAAAGATAATTTTTCCTTTTTTTCATTTACCATATTATGCTACTCAAACAAGCTGAAAATAGGTTTGACAACTGAACCGTGAGATTCCGTCCTTCGTTGTCATGATAGACGAACCACACACTGACCACAGCACATTTTGGAATAACCCCCCTTTCCCATCCTGCAGCATATATGGTTTTATAGGGCATGATATTAATTATATATCACATCATTTTCTATATATATATAGAGCATATGCCCAATCCATATGGACAGCCCTGAGCTAACATCTCAAGGCTACCCTTAATTAACTTTTTAGAAGGAATAGAAGTAATTATTTGAAAGCTGGGAATTGAGCTTGTGACCTGCTTAGAGTTTAAAAACAGTATGCTTTAATATGTGGATGAGAATGTATTTCATTGCACAAAAATCCATTAAAAGCTCTGTGCACAGTAATACAAAAAAGAAAATGTTTTTTTCTTTCTCTCAATATTTAAATAGGGAAAAATACACTTTGCCTGAAACTTGATCTAAACCAAATGTATTCTCATTCCACTGGTTAAGAAACAATTAATCATCACACATATGCATTACAAAAATTCAAATCTTAAAAAAGAACCAATCATGCTCTTGATAGTTATAGTTATGAATTTTTTGTTTTATTTGTGGTGCCATCCCAAAAATCTCTTTGCATGCTCTCCAGTGCCTTAAGAAGAATGATTCTCAGATGGGTTAAACTAAAGGGAGATTTGGTACATATTCCATGGCACCAAATCATTCAGCACACACATATACACAATGCACACGCAAAAGCACACGAAACACACACATATTCAGGCAACACATAACCAGAAACACAGGCACGATGCTCACAGAAGGCATTTCAAATAACCAATCTTTCTGGCTACAAAACAAATAGCATGCTAAATTATGTTTATTTTTTATGTCTCTAATAAATACTACTACCTTGTTTTTAATCATTGCCATTCGGTTACTGGAAATTTACTGCCAGACAAGAGAAAAACCGGCCTGCGTGTGATGGCAGCCACATCAATGGCTGTCGGGAGGCTTGTTTGTTGAAATGTGAAAATGTGTGTGTATATGAGAGAGAAACAGCGAGTGAGTCAACGCCAAACCCACCACAAGGAGGGAGATGCTGGAAAAATATAACTGTTGTTTCTATTACAGTACACCTTTTGGAATGTAATTAAGTAGGTTTTAGCAAACTTTTTTTAAGGTTTCCATATGATAACTGCCAACAATGAAGAGAAGAGGGAATGGAGGTTTTGTCCGACACTGTGATTTCCACTTTTTCTGCAACATAGGTTATACTACATCATGAAGTAGTAATTGTTCACAAGCAAAGTATGCAATTTAATGCACAGGAAATCATTACAAGCCTACAGTAAAGCAGGTGTACTCAGACTTATTGATGCTGTATGTATCAATATTTCTGTAAACTTCTACGTGTGTGTGCGTGCATGCACCTTTAGATTCCAAGAACAAAACAGGCATAATTCCACACACACACACAGGTACATGCACACGCAGGCATATATGCACACACACACACACACATTCAGATGCCTTTCAGCAACCAGTGATGTGCAGCTCCAGACAAGCACAATTTCAGTTTTAAGTGCGTGGACATTGAGCATGTGCTCATACCTGCCTGTGCGAGACTGAGCCTCTCCCTGGTTGGTGGGAGTGGAACGTGGATGTCACACTCACAACCCCCACCACCATCGATAAGAATGGCCCTGCAGAGGTACTGTGTGAGGTGGGGCTGTAGACAAGGTGATGATGCTCTACACAAAGAGGCAATACCTGGCACCTTTAAGCAGTCTCCTTGCCAGAATGCCATATGGGTTTTGTCTAGCTTTCACCAATTCTGAAAATATGTCAGCAAAGCAGCAGTTAACCCCTCTCCCTATATCTTGTTGTCTTTTGTGCAAGATGTATTAAAGTTTAAAAATTTTCCTCCAGATGCAACAAGTACATATTCAAAATAATAATTAAATTAAAAAAATAATCTATAATGCAGTTTTACAGTGGCCAATTTTTTCAAAGTGGAAAGCTACATCTATGTTTTGGTTTATTTAATTTGTTGCAATGCCTTCTTATTAAAATACATTACTAAATACTTAACTGTAAAATAATCTGTACAAGTGATCACAAAAAGAAAGGAAACAGAAAAATTTCTTGCTAACTACTGGTCATCATACTCAAATGAAATTTCAACCTAGAAATGACTGAAACCTCAATTAAAAAAGAATGAAATATTACATTATAAAAAAAAAACAGAAGGAATTGTAAATGATATCAACATCAACAAGCATTAAAATGAAAGTAGTGCTACCACATTAACAAACAAAAGGTGCAATATTAGCTTAGTATGCTAAAGCAAAATGCTAAAAAGATATAGATCTTGCATTACAATGAGTTAACAGCACGTTTTAATGTGAATAAATTATCAATTAGATCTTTAGTTGTGCTAGGGCGACAGGAAGGATGGGAGGGCTGAGTATAGCACAAATAAAATTGCATCATAGTAAGTGTGACAGCCAATGGGGTCTCACCACACAGGACAGTCTAGGGTTTCATCATCCTGTGGCTAGGCTGTTCCCACTGTCTAAATGGGGCATCAACATTTCATCGTTTAGATGTAATTAACAATTTACGCAGTGCTGAAAACAAAACTATAGTTATTGTTTTAGCCACAACCACAGCACACGTAGGGGATCCTCTGCACAGGACGCCAAGCAAGACAAGACATAAGAAAAACAAGTAAAAAAAAAAAAGTAATACTAATGAAACCGATACACGCTGTCATGACTATTACAAGCTTTTCAGGGAACAATAACAAAATAAAACCAATGGGCTCTTCTTGAAGGACAACAGACCAATCGGTCGTTTTATTTTTTGTGCTGTCAGTCAGAGTCTACGAGCATTGATGGATTACACAGAAGAATCTGTGTACGTTAATTTGGCTCCCTGAAACCACCAAGACATTTTAGATGTTGCTCAGATCTGGCTGTTATCAGATTGGCCCACTTAATTCCTAGCGCACTTGATTTAATTATGGGGTAGCAAATGACTGTTTGGTTCCCAAATGTCAGTATGGAGACGCCTGTGGAAATCTCTGTGGCTCTTGGTTCATATCAAGTTGTTATCATGTTCATGGGGCAAAACGTCTTATGGAATGCATACAAAACACAGCAAAATGTTGCACGCCATAAACGGCAATTTGACACTAGTGAGAAATGGAAATATTTAACTATGCCACAAAAATTCAAAACTTCAGTACTACAACACTACAGTTCAAATTACAGCACTAGTTCAAATTTTTGTCAGCATGTATAGCAAATAAAATACCATACCAATGACAGTTTATTGTAATTTTACTTGTTTTGAAAATTTCTAATCTTTTTTGTATGTTTACTATTTCCT
>JABJVR010000077.1:2712684-2740813 GCA_025773905.1 Chitala chitala
CTTAATCTTTCGTTAATTGGGGCCCATTTAGAGTTAATCGTTTGAACTTGAATATTTCATAAATGCAGAGCAGAATGAAAAAAGTACATTTATTGTGTTTATAAACGAAAAATAATAGTAATAAAATAAAATAAATAAAAAACTTTATATACTGTTCTACAGCCTTCTAGGCTATGAACGGTAGGTAACGGAAATCGTCAGTTTTGCGAGACTTGGTGCAGGTATCCTTAGAACTGCCTCAGTCTAACGCACTCAACATGTGTCTGCGAAGATCCCAATCTCTGAGAATAATACTGAACTCTGTTTTAACTTCGAATAAGCATTCTGAATTAATGAAATTTGGCACTGGAAAAAAATAGCGGAATTTGTGATAGAAAAAAAATGATTAAGACACGTAACTCAATTTACTGTGGCGCTTACTTTGTAAAACGATCACTTGTTCTTTGGTAACTCATACAGAGAATCGAAAGAAAGCACAAAAATTCAGCTGAATAATTTTTTTAAATATTGCATAATTTGTACGCAGTTGTTTATTATTGTGTTACACGTTTAACTGTCGTGTATCGTTTGACTGTGAAAGATTAATTTTAAAATACTTATTAAAGAGCATTTGGTACGCAAAAGATTATAACACTCTAGGATATAACGAGAGTTATTTTTTAGAAAACTTTAACTTTATTGTAGAGGAATAATTCAGAATGAATATTCACTTAACATTTTACCGAATTAGAATTAATTATACTCGTCTACCGGAATGTATTCATATAAAAAGCGGTAAGATTTTCTTCCTGCTTTAAACTCCACTTCCAACAATTACCCTGTTTGGCTGAAGGTGAACAATATTTTTCGTTTGGACACCGCACAATATATCGATTCAACACAAATACTAAACATAATAATTTTATAAATACATAAATTTAGATAAAATTTCATATTAAGGGTTTAATTCTATTGAATCTTAGCTGTCAGCGGTTTCAATTTTTCCAGCAGATTGTTATAAAAATTTAAGAAATTTAACACGATGTAACAACAAAAAGTTATTTTTTCATGTTTTAAATCGAATTTAAAACGAATAATTTACTGCCAACATTCGATACTGCCACACAAGGCCATGTTTAGATAGTTTGAAGGTTCTGAACTTTTAATTTGCAATTTTAACATTAGCTGTTTTTTAAGATAGAGTATCATGTTTTGTTAGTGTTCACGGAGTAATAACGGGTAATTATCTTGGACAATGGCATTTTATTTTAAGTTAAATGTAGATGTCAAATCAAATGATTTTTTTGTTTACATTTATTCCTATATGGCTTGTTTTTTTTTTTGGACGGACAGTTTTTTTTTTTTACTTGTCTATTACATACGTAACTGGCAATAAACAACTGACCACATAGCACTCATAAACTGTCCCTGTACTCCATGCATTTGATACATAAAAACAATGGTCGTCTTAATAAAGGAAATTCAAGTTATGCTTTGTTTGTTCCTCATGTTATTCACAAAATGCGCAGAGCAAGCTATTAGCAACTGTTTAAAATATTTTGTAAAATAAGTTAAGAAAGAAATTTTAATATTATCAGAAATTGTGGTTTCGCTCAAAAACTATTACATTGTGCTACCTTCAAACTATCCAAATCCTCTATGAATTCAATTAAAATGCCTGCATAAATCGGGTAATAAACTATCCAGGAGCAAATGCAAATCTGTCGTTTCAATCTACTTTAAATGTGTCATATTTTTGTGCTCACTGTTTTCATGTTTCGTTGCTGTTTTGCATAGTTTAACATACAGGTCGACTGTGTTGCCATCACGCGATCCCAGAGCCAGTCCTCCTTCCATCTCTGCAGGCCACTCTTTCGCGCTGTCGTGGTCCCCATTTTTTCATTATAATATTTTTAAGGTAATACGTAAATCCGAGAATGTTAACGCAGGTAAATGTACATAAGCGTGGTAAAACTGTATGGCTTACTTGACAGCTTTACGTAATTCCACCGTCGTGGCCCAGGGCCTTTTTATTTTACCACTGACAGCAAGTTTTTACACATTTTCCAAGTTAGCGTCAACATTTCATTGATATTGAATTAGGTAAAAGAACGTTTAATATAAAGGTTAACGAAAAAATACGGCAAGGTCAAAGATCAAGGTGACATCGAACTTTTTACAGTATAAAAACTAGTTAAATCAATACAGTAGAATGATGTTCAGTTAATTTTATTAATGCACTTTTCAAAGTTAAAATGAAATGGCAGAAATAAAACGTATGTGTTGAAATGCCATAAATTTCACAAATGAAACTATGCATGTCAGTATATTTTAATGGTGACCATATATAGACCTTTGTGGCATACTGAAAACACTAACTTTTACACACAAATTCAAACACGTACCATTAGCACAACACATGTATGCAAATTTTTATTACATATATTACGTAATACCTTTAAATAAAACTAAAGTTAATGCTGTGTAAAAATTGCAGAAAACGATTAAACCGTAGGTCAACATTAAAGACAACAGTAAAATAGCTGAAGTGAAATATTCCCGAGGTCTGAAAGGAGAAAGTTACGACTTTGTCGTTTCAAGCAGAACGCTTGTGCGGCTAATGAGAGATTCGGTGCTGTGAGTCTCAGCGCAAAGCCCTCCGCGCCGCAGCAGTACCATTGACACCATGCTGTTTTATGGGACGGTTTTATGTGGGCATCGACTCCACATAAAACACAGACTAGGGTGGTTTGCTTTATGATTGCGTCAGGCTAGCTACGACTCGCTGAGCACTGCTGCTGTTAACTTTGTGGAGTTTTGTCTAATAAGGCCGCGTACACTTCGCTGAACTGTAAAGTAATATTTTACCTGAATTCGAGCATAATGCAGCTCGATTGAAAACATGCTGGAAAACCTATTAAAATATCCACGTCAGCAAAATAAAACAGCTGAAAGAATTATTCTACAGAACACCGTCATACTGTTTCCACAGTTTATTGGTTTATTGATTGCTTGTCTATGCAGTAAAAACTAAAAGAAATACTTATATGTGCAAAAATGCACACGTTAAGATGCGAAGTAAAATAAGTCCCCGTGACAACAGAATTTATTCATAAAAATTATATGTAAACCCTTCTCGTGAAGGATATTAATTATATTATACTATATTTAAAAGAAAACTATATTGTACTGAATTAAAAGTTGTTTATTGTAGTTAAAGTGTTTGAAGTAGGTAAACGCATACAATGTCCTGACTGTCACTGATGCTTCCCTAAGGAATAGCTGTATTTGAAACTACTTACCTAATACTAACAAATAAATCACCACACATCTACCAAGAGAGTAACCAAATGGTCCTTTCAGTAAGAAGGTTTTTAATTTTATAAGTAAAAACATTCATTATTTGCAGTATTTACATATGAGTGCAGGACATTTGTGAATTAAATGAAAATGCCTGTGTTTATCTAAAAAATATACACATATATACATTTATTATTTTAATACACACACACACACACATACACGCACACATCCATCCATCCATCCATCCATTATCTTAACCGCTTATTCCTGGTGAGGGTCACGGGGACGCACACATGTATATATGAAAATAATAATTGTATTTTTAACTCCCCTGTGAATATAATTGACTCTTCACTGAACTTTGAGAGAGATATCTATTAGCCTCAGACCTACACCTCTATGCTCAGCACATTGGAACGCCCAGGTTGTGTTTGTCGTGGCCCTTTCTTTGTCTGTGGGTGCATTTAAAAGAAGACACAGAGGGACAGGAACAAGGTAGGGTCACAGGTAGGCTGGAGCTCAAGGCTGTGAGGTAGCGCCTGGGGTCTGCACCCACACGAAGTGTGCCGACAGCCTGGAAGTAGGAAGCCCTCAGGGTGCCCAGGTGCTTGGTATGAGGTGAGCCTTGGGCTTGGGGAAGCTCCCCAGGGCCCTCTCAGGGTCATACATGCACATAGCACTCAGGTGTCTCTACAGTAGTGCTGTAGACCACTTTAATGATTTTTTGGGTATAAATTATATAGATGTTTCATAGCAGTGGGGTAATTAAGGAATTCACACTCAGGGTAGTGGGTTTGAGTCTTGACGTCCATTTTTATTGATGGGAATAATATTAAGTCCCATGAAGAAAAGAGGAAGAATCTAATTTCTTACAACCATGACAATTAAATCATCATTGATCCATTGTTACATTGTTACATTCAAAAGTATAGTACCTGGCTAATGTTCCTTGTAATTTGTTAGTAATGTGATTAATAATAGTAATTAAGTGATAACATGTGTTTGTGATTTAATGAAAGTATATAGCTTGCCTGCGTTTTAAAGCTCAGATAATGTGAGATAGCTTGCTGAAAGGAGGAGGTGATTTGGAGATTTAATAATCCGATGAGAGGAGATGTCAAACCTGGGGCATTTCTGCAGGAATGGTGTGCGTGGGGACACGAGCCCCAGCATGCCTCCACCCCTGCACCAGGGCATGGCCTTTGAGGTCACTGCTTTGGAGGGAGTCCAAAGTGTAGGTCTCATTCTGACACAAGGAGCAGACCTTAACCAGTCTCATGTAGGCATGGGGCCTCATGCTGTGCCCCCGTGTACATTTCTGTATGTCAGTCTGTGTATTTTCTATGCATATACACTGCCTGCCCAAAAAAAAGTCATGTTGTGCCTCCGGAGGCAGTGTTATCAGCTGGTATTGCTTCAACTGGTCTAGAAGCTCAGTAACAATATGTGTCAATAAAATGAAGTCAGCTGAGTATCTGAATCAACTCAATAGCCAGGTTCTACCATCAGAGGATTTTTTCTTCCCTGACGACACAGGCATATTCCAGGCTGACAATACCAAGATTCCTCAGGCTAAAATAGTGAAACTGTGGTTCAAGGAGCATGAGGAATCACTTACACACAGAGTCCTGACCTTAACCCCCGTGGAAGTCTTTAGGATTTTCTGGATAAGACTTAAGAGACTGGTTTGACTCTCTCTGTTGGTGCAAAATTAACGCAGATATGGATGAAAATAAATGTTGAAACATTGCATAAGCTTGTCAAAACAATGCCACAATGAACACGCGCCATAATCAAAGTTAAAGGTGGTCCAACGAAATGTTAGTGTGCAACCTTTATATTGGCCAGGCAGTGCATCTGTAGGTCAGTGTGCATGGCTGCATGACTGTTTCATCGTGCCTCAATGTTTGTGCATTGTTATATGTTTGTCTCCCGTGTCTAAATTTTTGTTTTACTGCTTATGTCAGACTGGGTAACTGACTCTCTGTGCCCTATATGCATATGAGGATTTTGTGGGAATAAATGGTCATGTTCCTATATCTGACTATCTATGTTTTGTTTGTGTCAGGTGGAGTTCTTGTCTGTCTTGTCTAAATGTGCATCCATGTGAATTTTTGCTGTGATTCTCTATGTATGCAAAAAATGTTTGTGCTTAAGATAAAATCTTTATCACTAAAAGCACGCAGGCCTCCGTGTGCAACTGCATGGCTGCGTATACATGTGTAAATTTGTGGCTCAGTGTGTTACTCACTGAATCCAGCAAGAACGTTTTAATATGGGTAGACATCATTCTAAGAAACAGAATGTTTTGCATGTGAATACTTAGCGACACTGTCACTGAAACCTGCTGAACGGCCATGGAATGGGGTGCATTTTCTCCCTGACATTTAATCTGCATCAGTGAAACCCTCTGCACTGAATTTCTGACAGTAACAAAGACACACACGCACACACGCTCACATGCACGCATGGTCCAAACAAGCTTAAACGCACTATATGCAGTTTTATATTTAGAGAGCAGCTGTGTATAAGCTTGGTGTGTGAGTACCTTATCTGTGCGGTGGTCTTAGCCACCGTTAGCCCACACTGATATTATCCAGGGATACAAGCAGGTTTTAAAGGGGGGGGGGGTGTAGGAAGCGCAAGCTTGTCCTCCCCCAGGAGAAATGAGGGCTCATAATCTGTTTTCCTGGCGCTTCTTAAAAGGGAGAGCGATACTCACTGGAGGCTTTCTCTGATCTGCTGTGCCCCCCCCACCCTTTCCATCTCTCCATTTTCACTCTCATCTGCTCTCTCTCTCCCTCTTTTTCTCCTCTCCCTCCGCTTTCCCAGCCCCCCCCCCCCTTCATCTCGCTTACTCCTGACCCACTTCTCACCTTCTTTAAAAACCTTCCTGTTCTCAGGTATTGCTCTTCTCCTTTCTTACACAACTTCCCCCTCCTCCACTTGGCTCCCACCTTCCCACCTTCAGAAACATTCTCCTACCAGCGTCTCTTGACTGGTTCTCCTCCCATACTTCTCAGGAACATCAGAATTGACCTTCTTGAAATACAGGAATGTGATCAAAGCAACCTAGATACCAGTGAGCACTTGGCACTGGAGTGAACATTATATATTCAATTGCATTTGCTCTGTGGCTTGGCCACCACAGTACACATGTTCTTAACTATTGTTTTCAAAGCTACTGTGTTGTTGCTGGTCTGAAATGAACCGTAACTGGTAATGCTGGGGACCCATGCATCATTGTAGGAAGAATTTTGAGTCTGTTACAAGTTAAACATGTATGTTGCCCAATTTTTGGGACCACTTTCAAATGTAGCTGTATTGAACATGGTCAACAATTTTGTTCCCTGAAGCAATGTTCATAAGTAAACTGACATAACACAAAAAAAGCAAACATAACGGAAAATGAGCAATTATCCTGACTGCCATAATTTTGATTCCAGTTTTTTCTTTTTTCCATTTTTGCCATCTGTAGTGAGTGTAATTAAATTTTTCTTAAATATTACCAAGACTTGTGCACTAATGCATATTTAATCTTAAATGACCTTGCTGTCTTTAACTTTTTGCACACAGCAGTCATGCAGTTAAATTGTTTTCTCTCACATGAATTTCACTGTGAAAGACAAAAAGAAACACCACAGTGGTCAGGCTACATACCTCCCCTTGGTGAATCACAAAACGTATCCCCTGTTGCATACGCATCGCCAACTGGTGACCTTACCAGAAATATCACAAATGATTCAAGCTCTATTTACCACTGCAACCACAAAGTACCAGTGACCTTATCACCTGACCACATGGGCTAATGTTCCTAACCTCACCATGCCCTTTCCAGGCCTGCGAGTCCTTTCCAATTGAACATCATTAATCCTATGCCCGGCACTGTCTTGTGTGGAGGATGCCTGTTTGTACCACCCTGTTTTGGACGCTCAGTAGTATTTTCATGTCGAACCATCTCTCTGAGTCCAGCGCCTGACTGGGGCTCCTGTCCTTGTGTTTGCTATTTTTATCCGTTAATCAGCTCTGCCATTTGTTTCCATGTACATTCACAGGGCTTCCTGTAACTGAGCATCCAAAGATCTGGCCCTGCATCTCTCTTCTGTTGCTGTGCTCAACGAGCCAAGTGCGGAGGCTATTCCAGATCCTCAGCACCCCCCCTATTTCCAACTGCGGCTCGCCGAAGCCCGGGGTCGGGGCAGACACCGTGCAAGGAGCGGGCACAGGCTCGTGGCAGAGGGCAGCTCCGCTTTGATGTGGCGTGGAACCGCTTGACTCGACCCAAGCCTTGCTGTGGACGCGGGCTCACGCCAGGGGGGCTCTTCATGCTGAGCCTGCCTCTGCCACAGGAGAGAGCGGAGAAGGGCGCGCTCAACTCTGTGAGACAAGGGCACGCCAAGGGCCGAGGGATGTCCCCCGTGTCTCTAGCAGTGGCCTTGGCAAGACACTGTGTGCCAGGGAGCGCAGGGTCATGTCGATGTCAGTGTGTGCCCAGGCTCACCAAAGACAGGAAAGGGCACACCACTGCAGGTCCTTTCCATAGACTGCGTATGTGTGCGTTTTGGTGTGTGTGCGTGAGGACACTCCTGAAGGTGCAGATTAGAGGACAGTGACTCAGAGGTGAGCACCTCTAGTGACATAGATTAAACTACTCAGCACCACATACAAGGACAGGATGTCCCCCGCTCTCCTGCCTCCAGAACAGTGGTCATGGAGAAGCAAGTCCGCTGTCACCGTGCCTGCTGAAATGAAACACACCACACTGACAGACCATCTCTTTTGAGGGCAAGTGCGGGCAAAGGAGCAGGTATTCCTTCTGAGAACAGCTCGTTCTCTTTGCTTACTTTATCCAATAGGCATCTTACATTGTGCCAACCTGCACTGACATGAAGATGTAACACCTGTCAGCGAGCCACACCTACCTGATAAAGACAGTGGCAGACTATGGGTGCTCTTTGACACCTGAACAAGTCCCTGCAGTGTAGCACAGCAAATTGTGCAGCCAATGCAAATATAGACCTTTTATGCCTACAGAGATCGTGTTGCTTTGATGTGGAGTTATAACTCATAGCAGAAATACAACAAGTGATACAGCACAAGCACAACAGTTCTTAGGAACAAGGCACGTGGTCTGGCTTGGTTTTGACTTCTTGTTTTAATCTTTGCATCTTGAGATGCCCTCTCATATCCCTCTGTTGTCGTGCAGGAAAAATCAGCACACAGTCGTAACACGACTCAAAAGGATCCATGGAGAAATGTAACAGTAAGCCAAAATGAACAAAATTAATTTAAAATTGTTCTTTAATCTGTTAACTCTTTAGTTTTGAGGTTACCTTATTTCAGATTCGTATCAATAACCAGATCTGTGGAACATTTAGTCACCAGTGTTTTTGAACTTCTATCTGCTGGACCTGGGTAAGAGTCAAATTAGATTACAGTTCATGTTCACTCACATGAGCAGTTGGTCGTGTGAAACCATTATGGAACCTCATTGTTAATCCAGTGGAGTTCCAGCCTTGACAGACATTCTCAGTGTCAAGAGATGGAGGTTATCAAAAATATTTCAGAGAACTAAGCTACCAAAAGTTTTATACCTGATCAATGGACTGTGTTCATATTTTAAAGACAGAATTAAGTCTCTCCCTGCTTTCGTCTTTTAAAAATCTAGATTAATAAAAAAGGAAATATAAAGTTTTTTTTAGGTCGCAGTTTGGGCGAAGTATATACTTTATCAGTAACTGAGTGTACATCTGTTCTTGCCAACTATTTTATTATTTACTATGAAAATATATTTCAATAATGGAGTTATTATTAACCCTTTAAGCTTCCTGGAGATACAGGAATCCAGTAGCTGGCACCCAGAGATACAGTATAAAACCCCTCTACTTTTGACCTTAAAGTTTCCCAAATAATTATACATAGCATTCATTCAGCTCCATATACTTTTGAATACAATGGAAATCCATTTAATCCATTAAAGAGAACATTTTTGCTTTAAGAATCAATTGCAAACCTTCTCAGTCAAGGAAAGTTCAAGCTTTTCTTTAAATTTTTCATAAGAAATATTTTAAAGCAAACATACACACACACAAACACACACACACACACACACACAGCTCTAAATTTAGTGACAGCACCAGGAGCACACAGTGCACATATGTTGAGGTAGCTTGCCTTCTAACCTCTCTAATTCTCTCAGCGGGATTCGCAAATCTACCTCGACAGAGACGGTGCAGTGAAGCAAAAGTGTCAAGGTGGGAGATACTGTTGCAAACTGTAAACTGAACTGGGAGTGTAGTTTGCTAGGCCTGTAAAGCTGTCCTGCTCTGACACTGGCTTGTGTAGTGTGGGCTTGCACTACAGTGGCACAGGTGTACCTTTGACACATGAGCATGCGGCTAGCAGAAATGTAGCATGTCTGAAGTGCATTGTGGGTACTTCACATTGTCGGGGTGCCTAAACACCCACCCAGTTTATACCTCTGTTACTAGAGTCTGGCTGCTTCTGACTGGACTAACTGTCCTGCTGATAAAAAAGAGCCAGATGGTGGATTCTAGGAAAGTTCTGAGAGTAGAAGTCATAGTGCAGCTAAACTGTCCTACCTGCTTTGTTTTCATAGGATTTCTTAGCCATTTTAAAGTAGTATAATAATGAAAATGTTATTTTTTCATATTTGATGAACAAAGACAAATGACAGACTAGATAAAAATATACAACAATCCTTTAGTGTTATGTTATTTATTTGGTACGCTAAGGTCTTATAGTTTAGATGCAAGTAATGTGTCTAAAGCAATTTATTTATGTTTGTATCAATATATAATTTTCAGATTATTGTTTCTGGTTAGATAAATTAGTTCATTCCTCTTCACTCATAGGGTGAATCAACCTGTTTTCAAGTGACAACCAAATAGAGCAGAAAATGAATGAGCGCGAAGACCACAGCTTCGTCCTTGTTCTTGTCCAAATGGTTGTATATGAAAGTGGGCAGAAGAGACCACTGGACTAGATAATGATGCAAACAATTCTACTAAGCAAGGTGTCCAAGAGCTCTGAGTGCTCTTCAAGAAGGGCTTAATGTCACACAACACATGTAAGACTTAGTCACAACAGAATGTAAATGAATGCATGTATCAGATTTTAATCTGTACCAATTTTTGAGGAAATAAATGTTTTGTATTGTGCATTTCTTTCATGTTTGTCACCTCATTTGAAGTTAGTATGAAGTAAAGAAAAAAAAATCCAGAAGTTAATCAACTTCCAGCTACTCCCTGTGAGAGTAGGGAGGATACAAGAGCTGATTGACCAGCAACCAGTTAACAATCCACACATGGACTTTGGTACAGATTTTGGATGCCCTTCCTGACACAACCTTCCAATTTTTTCAGGTGTGGGAGCCACGCTGGACATACACTGGCAGCTAGGATTCAAACCCTCAGTGATACAAGGCAACAGCACTAACCACTGGGCCACTGAAGTTCCAACATGCAGATCTAAATACAACTTATTTTTTATTATTATTGTTTTTCATACAGTTATGACTGACTGAAGTATATTAATATTGAAAAAACATTCTAAAAACATAATTGTATGGAAGTATTTGTACAAACTTTATTTGAACTGAAATTACTAGTTACTACAGGAGGACATAAAATATCACTTATACTTCATGCCTGCAAACATGTACTTATTTGGTATTCAGAAAAAGGACTGGATGGATTTTGGATTGGCTTTCGTGATACAGGCTTTGAATTCTTAACCTAAACTTGTATATTTTTATGTTTTTAATTTTTAAAGACTGGTGGAAACTGCTACAGTATATTTTGAGTTTTAGCTGGTTTTTAAGGAAAAACATGTCTTTCTGTGGTTTCTTTAGGGAAAAACTGCATTTCTGTAGAAATAGTTTAAATATATGTATGCAATTTCAAAAAAGGCAAAATTAATAATTCCTATAAATTATTCTGATATACTTAAACAATTATGATAGATATTGTAATTTAAAATGTTAAACATGTTTAACAAATGTTCAGCTTCCTGGCACACTGGTAAATGAACTACACCGAGATAAAAAATATTACGAGTATTTGAGGCGTTCTGAAAACCAACTTCGATCATCAGCTAAATTGCATGAACACATCCAAGTCTCTGCTGAATTAACAAAAATAACAAGTGGAAATACGCTGGGAGGGAGAAAACAGATTTTCAGTTGGAGAATTGGACATGATTTGCACCTTGCCCGTGAAAAAAAGGAAAGCGCAGAAGAATAGAATTAAATAAGCTGAACCAAAGACCTTATGTATAGGGCAACTAACTGAACGATGATTCAATTACTGTGATCTGAACTTTAATCTGAGTCCCTCTGTTTTCACTATAGAAGGCTCTGCGTGCTGCTCTTTGCTTATTCACTTCCACACTGAAGTTCCCTGCTGGGACTATTTGGGTCCTAAATATTTGTATTGTGTACAGTGTTCCAATGTTTCATTCCCAACTGTGAATTAGACGTGTTTTTTTTACCCCTGATTTTTGTGTTCTTCTTATTTTCTGCCAGGGCTCAGTTCTGATGGCGTTTTGCAGAATGAACAAAGTGCCATCAGCAGCCCTTGTTCTGAGACTCAGAGAGATCTGGGCCTCTGGAAACAGGGCTGGTCACAGGACTGGCCACAGAACCGGTCAAATTCAGCAGTCCTGCCACTTTGGTTTTCCCCAAAATTGAAATCATGTTGATTGTTTGTGCTGCATGCCAACCTGAATAAAAACCTTTCTACCTGACTTTTGCTATTTAAAGATGCTGTGTGTGTCCTTAGAGGAAATTACTGCATGCATAAATCTGCAAAGGGCACTACTGTAACAGATGTCTATTGGTTGTTGTGGGTAAATTGTGCTCTGCCTGTAACAATTACATTTATTTTGCATGTAATCTCAGACACTCACCAGGTTGATGACTCCATCATGATCATGTCTCTATGGCTGGTTGTTCATGTATGTCATATGTAATACTTTTAAAATACACGTGTCACCTCCCAGATGCTGTGATTTACACTGTTCACAATATGAGTATATGCTCACCTGGCCACCTGGCCAGCAGGTTCTTCACTAGTGACCTCTCTCTGGCCTTGGCTGTGCCACGTTAGGTCTGTTGTTCTGTTTTCGTGAGCCTTTAGCTAGTCACATGGCTAACTGCAGGAGAGGCTTGTGCCTTTCTGAGGGTCAGATTGGATTGTGTGGGATTGTGAATTCACAGTAAAGTTTCTCTGAAGGGTAAAATGATCAAGGTGTGCAAATGCAACTCTTTCTTTCCCCCCTGTCTCCACCACCCCCACCCACCTGCCTGTGGAGAGGCACTGGGTTCACCCTCTGCCTCTCATTCCCTCTCCTTCTTATGTAGAAGCACAGGGAGAAGGTGAGCCCTGGCAGCCCTGTACTGTGTTTGGTGGAGGGGCTACACAGATTATGAATATTCATGACCTGCCCCGCCTCCTTCCCCCTTCAGCTCCCGCCATGCTCCCCTTCCCTCTCTGCAGCAACACTTGGTAGCAGCACATGGTGAAACAGCTGTTGCAGGCCAACCCGGGCATCTGTGCTGAAAGAAAGGAGCAAGGGTGTGTGTGTGTGTGTGTGTGTGTGTGTGTTGGTGTGTGTGTGCACGTGCATGGGAGTGTGTAGAAGCAAATGTATGACAGCAATGGCTGTGTGTGTGTGTTCATGTACGTGCACATCAGTGGGGGGGAATAAATCCTGTACAGAGGTGGTGAAGACAGGAGTGATTCTGTTTGCTAGTAGCTCCAGCACCGGTTTGCCAGGGACAATCTGTCGAATGTGTACAACTCCAGTATTGACATAATAAAACACAACAGGCAGTCACACATAAAGAGCAGTGAAAAACGCCTTCTCCCTCTCTTTCTCCCACAGCTATTCACAGCAAGTTGGTCAACAGAATATTCAGAG
Organism: Chitala chitala; assembly: GCA_025773905.1. Lineage (NCBI taxonomy): Eukaryota > Metazoa > Chordata > Actinopteri > Osteoglossiformes > Notopteridae > Chitala > Chitala chitala. The sequence goes on from JABJVR010000077.1 coordinate 2,725,909, forward strand.
GGTAGTGGAGTATGCCTAAGGCCCTGATGCCAATCACACCACCCGCCTCCCCCTCAAACCTCCCCAGCACCCCCTTACCCTCCTCCCTGGCCTCTCTCTCTGCCCAGGCCCCAGTGCCAACCCTGGGCAGGCTCGCTCTCCCTGTTTACCCCATGCCCAGCCTTCTGCTGCCCTAGATAGCTGTGTGTGCGCGGTGGCCCTGGCTCTGCAGGGGACCCTGGGCTTTAAGCCGTGCCATCACTCCAGATGCTGGGAGAGGCCGGGATTAGTGCAGCGTCGTGGCACGGACCGCCCGGCGCTGCCGGCTCACCACGTAGAGGTCCCCTGGGGGCCTGGGGCCGGCTGTCTGTGCATCGTGTACACACGCACGCGCGCGCGCACACACGCGCGCGCACACACACACACACACACACACACACACACACACACACACCCCACCTGTTCCCTGTGCAGGGGGACAAGACGTCATTCTTCTGTGTACCCTTGTGGATGCCATGTCTTCATTGTGTAGTGCAGGGCTCTTCATTTGGGACACTCAGCCGACCTGTGATTCTGCAGTGTTACAAAACTGCTTTTATGTGTTCCTCTACAATATACTGTTATGGTGAAATAACATGAAAAGAAATTAATTAGGAGACCTTTGCAAATTGGTCAGTCTTTAAATTAAGGGGATTTTAACCCTTATAGTACAGTATAGTATTACACCCATCTGTCATAACTGTTTATCCACAGGGTACATTTTTACCTCTGAAATGTTTAAGAAATACAAATCTGGATGTAACCAATTATCTCTTCATTTTTAAATGAGTGTAACACATCATCTGCATTTTCCAAAACAATAATGGAACAATTGCCTACTGTATGCAAATTATCCTTTGCAGTAAAAATACACTAGAGTACAAAAAAATATCCAGTTTGCGTAAAAGATTTTAATTTATTCAAAATAATTACAAAGCAGACTTCTGTTACTTCTTACAGAACATGCTTAACTGTTTCTATACATACACACATATCTACACAGCAAAACGGAAGAGTTATTTACAGAAAGTGAACCCTTCTCCATCCATACATAACTACAACCAATAAATGGGAAGTTAATTTCTGTGAGAACACTACCAAACACAGTCATTCCCTATGCCTACATCCTCCTGCTGATATGCCAGAGCACGTCACACTGCCAGGTCGAGCCTCCACCGAGCCAACACGTCCACACGTGTAATTTACCGTGCACCTGTCTCATGCGCTCGCATCGCTGTAACAACCTGCGCCGTTACGCCTGTTGTTTCAAGACACTGGCAGTGGTAACGCAGCGCTTCTCTTTGACACTGTGAGCCTTTCATACAGCTACCTGGGTGTGAATCTGATCCTAGGATGTCCCTTCGATTCAGAGACAACTAACAAGTCACGAAAGTGAAAATGCTGGATTGTGACTCGACTGTGGATCTCTGGGCAACTGAGTGAGCTCAGCAGAAAGAGACAAAGAGAGAGAGAGGGAGAGGAGAGAAAAACACCCCTACCATCCACCACGACCTGGCATAGAAGTCACAGCACAGCTGCCACCTGAGAGATGGGTTGCTGTCGCTGCCCACCATCATTCCTGCGCTCCCCAGCCAAAATCAACTTCCCCATGATGGCACAGCAAAAGGGGAAAAAAAGGGGAAACACACTCAAAGATGCTGCATCAATCAGGAGCTCTGTGTATGCATGTCTGACTGTGTATGTGTGTGCGTGTGTGTGTGTGTGTGTGTGTGTGTGTGTGATGTGCTCAGCCTGCATGCACGTTGGAGAAAATGACAGTGAGGAAAAGCACCTAGCGACTCACTCCAAACAGCTGTGTCCAACTACTGACAGTCCAAGCTCATTGCAGACAGGTCCTCACACAGCCAACCAGCATGGGACCCAGCCGTGTGTGTGTGTGTGTGTGTGTGTGTGTGTGTGTGTGTGTGTGTGTGTGTGTGTGTGTGTGTGTGTGTGTGTGTGTGTTCATTCTCTGTCTTTCACTGGTATCTGCCACTTGTGCCTTTTCTACGTCAGCAGTGAAAAACATCTCCTTCACTTCTTTGGGGATCTGGCATTAGGAGAAGAAAGAAAACAAAACATCTTCATCTCCAGCCTCTTTTTCTCCATTGTCGGTTTAATTGACCAATCACAGCTATGTGGCCTGCTTTTAGTGTATATGATGGACATAGACCAGGGCTCACTCTTTTAGAAAACAAAAAAGTATCCTTCGCAACCAGGTTCCTGATTCATGAAGTAGGAGTTAGGGTTAGCTGGCTAAGTTCGGGTTTAGACTGCTTTAGACCTGGTTTTTCGGTCTCATAAAAAGACAGTATATCACTTTTTAATTGGTCATGATGCACGTGGGCCCCGACTTGACTGCATGCAACATAAATTATTCAGATTTTTTGAGAAGTAGAATTTCAAGATGTTTTGATTTAAACCAAAAGAATCGGGTAAAAAGTTCAGGGTTGTGGTAACCACAAGTGTGTCTCAGTGAGAAACGACCAGGCCATTACAGAAAACTACACCTACATCACCTTTTACAGTGATGCCAGGTCACCACAGCTGTGCACACAAAATGCTGCAAATTCACAGTGAGCTTACATTGGCACATTTCATCCAACACATGCAGGAAAAAAGTTACATTATAATTACACTGAAACTGAGGATAATAGCAAAGTTGCTAAAAGTTATGTAGAAATTTATTTAACTGAAATTCTATTTAAATTTATGTAATTTTATTTATTGATGTCAATTTTTAAACAAATCTACAGTGATATATATTCCGATTGATGCCTAACTTACCCCGGTCTTATTTGTCAGTTGTTATTGCTATTATAGCTACTGTAATAAATTTGAGTAGTTGCCAGTTAAACCAACGACATCAGGAACCATTTAACTTCTGTAGTAAATAACATAACAATAATGAAATCCATAATGAAATGATGAATCCAGAATTTGCTGTTGAATCAACAATAAACGGCAATATTAAGAGTAAGGAGAAATAGCTCTGCTGCCAAAATGTCATTGCTGATATCTGCAAAGCAGTCGCTGACATCTGTAGTGGACTCTTCACAAGTCAAGCTAAAACAGTAGGTTGTCACAGTTTAGTCGTGACATATCAAAGTTTTAACGCTGATAGCTTTAAGTGCCTTTGAAACTAGTGACAGTGGTATGTTTGCTATCTAAATTAGAGCTCTGATGCTGGTGCTTAGGGTTAGATGTCAAAATGCTTCTCGAAGATTATCACCGGTCATATGCTGAAAGGTTTCTGCAGCATGTGGTTACAAGGTAGAGTTCATGGACCCCCTAACCGTACTCCAATTAGACAAAGTGTCCTTCTCTTTTGTTAGATTCACAAGCTGTCAGCATAGAGCTGTGTGGGGAGTGTGAGCCTAATCACCGCTCTCCTTCCACAAGACGTGCGGTCAGGGCTGTGCTGGATGTAGGGGAGAAATGTTTCAGCTTTCTGCTTTAATTTAGAAAGATCTGGGCATACACCCCACGTCAAGACATCTCCAGTGGATTCTTGAACGTTCTCTGCAAAAACAGACTCTCAAAATATCACTGCTCTACGGGTCCAACTAACTGCTAAAAACCATTATTATCAAGATTTTAAATGCTGATGTAGGTTTAAAAAGCAGAAAAACCATGTACACCTAGGGTGACAAAAATTCATGAGTTACACCTGTGCAGTGGTGTTCAGTTTACTACTAAATATGTATTTGCTACCAAAACCGCATTACCAACCAGTTTTTCCCACAAAGTGTTTAGGTTTCTCACTGAAGACTTTGATTTCTCTGCCATAATGTGGCCTTCAACCAGACGGTAAGTTAATCACTTAGAGTAATATATACCTCTGAATTAGGTTTAGTCCTAAGAGTTATAATATGCTGGACTGTACACAATAAATTCATAACAATAAATAAAACAACACAAATTAATTACAATGCAATCACGTAAAAATGACTCATAACTTCAATGTTAAGTTTGTAATTAACACAGTTTATGCAAGTATATACGAGTTACGATACATAAAAAATAACGGTAACCAATTATTATTATTAGGGCAGAAACCATTATTGGGTATATTATAAAGACATAACGAACGAAAGCGAAACCCTTTCTCTGGTGTGATGTGACTTCGTTAAGTACGGACAGCTGGTAACAATACGGTACACAACAACTCACTGTCAAGGCAGCCAACAGTCCAAAACCGTCATCATGTAGCACACAGGAAAAAAGCCAGTTAAGAAAAATATATAAAAAATAACCTTAACATTATTTATGTTCAGGTTCAAATGTTCATCTTATGATCAAACACTCAAAAACTGAGAATTGTTATATCGTATCAGACACGTCTTACTATTTTATGAAATGTATAATCTATATATTATATTTTAATTTAAGGGAATGAAAAAGCACTAGACGGAATCTTTTTGTGCTGCTTCCCACCCCCGATTGAGCTCCGACTTTAATCTCAACAGTACGGTTGAGATTAAATCTCTAAATACGGAAAGAGTGGGCAATATAATCTACAGGTGTGGTTAATTACCGAAAATCGAAATAATTTCGAGTTACACAAAAATCTGAAAAGCAATCACAAACTCCGTGACAGTCCCTGTATATAATTGTACGTACTTTTTCAAAATACAAAATAATTACTTTAATGTGCTTTATTGGAAAATACTTACACGTTGACGAACGCACTGTAAATTACAAAATGCAAACGTATTTGAAAAACCAATTATTCCTTAAAATATAGGCTGAAGCCTAAATGAGCCTGGAGACGTGCTCGCGCTCTTGCTGCCAGAAATTCAGGCCTCTGATGGCACCGATTCTACCACACGTTTGTTTCCCTTTTACAGAGGCTCGCCGTCATGGGAAATGCGGGGAGGTATTGGAGTGCTTCGTTGTAGCCCGTATCCAACAATTATTACATTTCATTTTATGCGTTTCCACAATAATTATTACCATCATTATTTTCTGAAGGAAATGTTTTAATGTGCATAATTTAGCACCACATTTACCTGTGTCACAGAAAGGGCCTGGCAAGGCAGAACCCCAGTTAACACTGCCAGTAAAGCCATTTTGTGGTCCATTGGAAGGAGGACATGGGCAGGAGAGGAGCAAGCGGGGCTATCTGTAGGCAAGAGAACTGGCAGAGGAACGTCACTTCAGATAGGAGGCATGGGTGAGGAAAGAAAGGGCAGCGGGCAAAGAGTCTGATGACGTTTATAAATTCACACAGTAGTACACCTGCATATGAAAACTAGACTAGGACCTATGAAATCTACAGGTGTCATGTATACTGTCACAATTCCAGCTTACACCATCTTTCTTTACTCAGTTAAATAAGAACTATTTGCAAAATGGCTGTTCATGTAGAGCATGTTTCCATGCTGCCACGAGTAAACCATATTGTACAGTCTGCCTTCATTTTGACAATGAGCAATCTTAATCAACCTTAGTAAAACACAATGTAAGTGTTTTTCAGTGATTATTCTCTACTTGTCTGGTCAAAGCTGGTGTGGAAACTTAGGCATTCTTTATGAAAGGGTGTGAGGTAAGCAAGACAAACCACTTTTTTTTTTCTTTTTTTTCAAATGAAACAAATCATATTGGTTAACCCAGTAAACGAGGAACATTCCCAGAATGTTCCAAAAACATTCAGAATGTTCACTAACATCCCCAGAATATTCTGACAACATTATCTGTTTGCTGGGAAGTGAAATGTATAAACAAACCTGAAATGCACTTTTTTTACTTGAGGCTTTTGCAGCTCCAGCAGATATCCGGGGAACTCTTAACCAGCCTGAGGGTCCTCAGATGATCATTCCTGGTATGTAAACCAGAGACATAATTGTACATGAAAGGTTAATTGGTTTTGAAATTCCTCTGCATTAAATCACCAACGAAATCTCTTAATTATTGTAGATCAAACACTAAGCATCCAGCAATGGATGCTGACTGTCAAAGGTCAAGTTGAATGTGAAGAACCAATTCAGCTTTGGCCTTGCTGCTTTGTTCACTATACATGTACATTACACCATCAATACCTGGTATTGGGAAGAGGCTGCCTACACCCGTCAGTTTAGCCAAAGGTAAGACAGTACCTATATTCTCTCCCTATACAGTTAATGGTTTAGCTTTCAGAAAATTACGATTTAATTTCAATGAAAGTGTAAAGCATAAAAAAACTTGCTTCTGTTATCACCAAACATTGTTCTACATGCTAATTGTACTGTCTGCTGTGCTGTCATTTATGGACTTTTCAGACTTGCACATAACTCTTAGAACATGAGAAAGAGTACTGTTTGTTTATCAAATTTCTAGCACAGACTGTTAACCACCCTCGCGCGCCCATTGTGTTCTTACTCCAAATGAAATACAACGTAGGCCGATTCAGCCATGAATGTGAATCTGAGGAAATGTGGTAAGTGAGAATTTGTTTTGACAGTGTGCTGCTGTGGTTTGGTTTTCTGTTGGAGGAGCATACAGACAAACCCCTGCCCTCATGATAAATGCACAAATATCTTCCTTTTAAATTTCTTTCTTTTTGTTTCTTTTCTCCTTTTGTCTTTCAGATGCTTTATCCACGTCAACCCTGAATGAGGATCTGAAGCCAGGCAAGGAAATGTTGTCTCCAAGAAGACTGGCCAACTGGTCCAAAAAAAGAAAAGGACTTTGAAATGGAATTTTGTCTGAGTGCATACAACATATTTTGTTGACATGTTTTGCATGACTGTTTCAGTGAATTTGTGTTTGTATTATCATGCAATGTGAAAGATACAGGGTGTTGTTCAGGTTTGCTGCAGTATTCAAAATTGTTAGTAAGCCACTATCATGTTCATCACCTGCATTTGTCACGTGTGACAAACATTTAGCTTTACCACAATGTAAAGCAGCTAACGGTTAATAAATGCTGAAGATGTTGACAAGTTTTCTAGATCACAAACAAAAGTTTATGAAATGAAGCGCTGCATTTTTTCCTTCAATCAAAATGTTTGCCCTGTTTAAATTCCTTTCAGCCAGTACAAACTGTACAATATTATGTAGGCTGTAATATGAATCCATACTACAAAAAGTGTACAAAATGGAAATCATAGTATGGCCTCTGTAAAAAAATAACACATTGCTGTATACAGTACTGTTCTATACTGTATATGATGATCAAACGTGGTATGGTAGGTGCTGTATTATGTAATTACTGTACAGTATAAAAGTAAATATTAATTACAGTAGCATCACTGTAAATATACAGTAAATGGCTGGCAACTCTGCTGCCAGTGTGCTACTCCAACTAAACAGGAAAGGTCTTTAGTGTGGGATTCCTGTATGTGCACATGTTCATGTATTTGTGTTAATGGACCTGCTCATAGTTACGTTGACTCATTCGCTCTTTTAGCTGGACGCTCAAGTTGTCAGTTTCGCCGACTAATCTTTTGTCCTGGTACATTACGCAGATGGTTTTTTTTTTTTTGCGTTTGATCCCAGTCTGGGGCCATGCCTGTTACATGTATATAAGACTTGTAAGATTGTTCATTTCTCAGCAGCAGACAGCCAAACGTGCAGCTGAGCTGTGTCGTTGTTGGTAAAGAGAGTGAGGAAGAGTGTGGAAAAGTCTGTGATTGGATTGAGACTGTGGGCATTGGTGCTGCGTGAAAGATGAGTAGATGAGGAAAAAAAATATCTTAGCATGACCCCCCCCCCTCCACAACACCCCCGATGATCATACACAGGTCTCAGCAACAGCCTCAGACCCAACATCCAACTAACGTGAATAGGAGTAGGGGAGGGTCTCGTGTGACCTTTCTGCCCAGAATGTATCTTGGGTCATAATCCAATTCACTGGGCACAGACCTGAGGGTGGTCACTGGGATTCTCACAGACACCTACTTCCCCAACCCAGTTTTATACCGCCAGTCTCACACACAACACACATGCACAGTTCATTTGTTTTCCATAGTGTGTAAGGCAAACCCAGTAGACAAATAAAACAGTTATTTTCCCCCAGTTTGAGTTTGGTAGTAGCATGGTTGTGTGTTTGTAGCGTTGTTACCATGTGTTCTCTAACTTGCAGTCTCCAGTGTAATGAAGTAATGTTGATAGATGATACAAATTAAAACCTCATCGTAAATTATTTTCAGTTTCTTTTTTCCCCACATCATAAAAGCACTATAAATATGACGTTGGTGTGGAGACAGTTTTGACAATTTGACGTTGGCCTGCAGAGGTTTTTTGAAAGCACGTCTGGTTAGAGTTAACATTTAGATCGAGCGTCAGGCTCAGCGTTCCTAATGAGATAAAAGTTCAGAACTTTGCCACTCAGTCCTGCACCTGTGGACATCTGCAACACACTGAAAAGCAAACATTGCAGAAATGCACTTAGGCTTAATGTAACAGAAAATAATTTAATAGTTATAAATAACAAAAAAAGCTAATGGTCTATTCATCTGTTAACATGTGTGTGTTAGTGGGGGGAATGTGAGATAGTATTGGATACGTGTGTGTATGTGGTGTGTGTGTGTGGGGAGGGGGGGGTTTGTTTGGTAGTACTGTAATTATAGCCCCAGTTATGGCGTGATAGCTGTTGCTGGAACTCTGCTTGGCACCAATTCCTAATTTAAGGGAATTAAAAAGCACTAGACGGGACCCTTTTGTGCTGCTCCCCCCCGATTGAGCTCCGACTTTAATCTCACCATGCCTCAGTGGGCTCTAAGTACGGAAGAAGTGGGCACGTTGCCTAGATGACCCCGGGCAATATGGAAATCGCCACACAAACCCCCACCCTCTCAGATTCCCAATGCAAGCACCAATGCTCCCCATCCCCCTCCTCCACAACCCCAGCCACCCCCGAAACTCGCATGTCAAAGGCAGCGTATCATATCAAGGTCTTCCTCCACAGTGTTTCTGCTGCCCTCTGCTGGTGTTCTGCAGACACTCACGGTGCCCCTCTGTTTCAACCTTGCGCCTAACAAACCAAACAATAGTACACTGACATGCTGAAACTCCACAGCGCCCAACTGTAATGTCTTCCAGGCCTGTGTTCTGAACTGATGGTTCAGCATTCAATAAAGCAACCAATCAGGGGCTTTTGTTTCACTGGGACTCCGTGAGTGAAGTGGCTCATTGAAGGGAATGCACAGTGCAAACCTTTGGGATCCTTCTACAGTCGTACAGCTACTTCTGCTCCACAGACTGCCATTTCTAACATTTTTCTATGTCCCAGCCTGACTTTGGGGCACCCAAGCCCTGCCGCTGTCCTCACTGGGGCATCATGAACAAGTCATAAACAAACATAAGCAAAGCTGGCCCTGTATTCTCATAGTCAGGGCCCTTCGCATCAGGTTTCTTTGTGCCCCCCTTCCACCCCCCACCCCACCCAAAAATATTCCTTTATAGCATGAGAAACAAGATACTCTGACATTTCAGGTTTTTCCTTTTCTCTCCTCTTTCTCCATTGCTGTTTTCTGTCTACCCTTTGGTTTCACTTATTAAGTTTCAAAGGTTTCTGGGCAACGTGGTTTAAAAAAAAGTAACCATGGCATTTTTTTGGCATACTGCTTTTCCCCTCTTGCTGGGGACGTGGGGGTTGCCATGGCATCGGTGGGCACCTTATAAAGCGGGCCATTGTTGCCGTACTGTGTGTGCCAGTGTGTGTGTGCATGCGCTTCTCTCCATGTGTGACGCCCAAATGCGGTGCCAGCTTCTTCTGAATACCCAGACTCACAAGAAACACAGATCCACTCGCACGCTGCCTATGCCAAGCTAGAATACAACTACACCAAGCAGCCACACTCTCTCATCCTATCTCTCTCTGTCTCTCACGCATGCACACACACACACACACACACACACACACACACACACACACACACACACAGAGACACAGTATATCTATCGCCTGAAAGGGATGGCCAGCCCACTATTGCCATCCCAGGATATGTGTGAAAAACGTGTAAAAGGATTTAGGAAGATAAGTACACAGGCAAAGTGGGTCTGGGGGTTGGCTGGGGCATAAGCACTTAATGTATAAAGCCTCTTTTTCACCCTGTGCCAATTCAGCCCTTCTTTTGCTTTTTTCTCTCCCTCCCCAGTACACTAAGAGTATCCACGCCCCCCGCTCGAAGGCCCTTTTCTCATTTCCACCCAGCCTTTCCCTAATCAGCCTCATTGACCCTTGTACTGGGTGAGCAACTTCTACTAACACCCAAACCCCACCCCCTGCAACCCCCTCCCTTCTCCTCCCCCTTCTCTCACTCCTCTTGTCTGAGAGCTGGCTACGCTTTGCTTCCTGTATCCGGTCCATGGCCTTCTGCTCCAAATGTGGGACCAAAAGGCCATGGAGATGGGTCCTGCCTGGAGTGTGGACCTGATCATTACCTGATTTCAGGAACAGGTTCACACTGAGCTCTGGAGCAGATAATACTTTGTGAGGAATAAGGTAAGAGTCAACTGTATGAACAAAGACATGGACATATCCTTGTAGTAAGGCAGAACTATAAAAATGTATTAGCAGGGGGAGTGATGGATAGGTGAAAGGCATGGGGTATCATGGTGATTAAATATGCATATCTGTAACAGCGAGGTTGCTTGTTCCAGGCCCAGAAGGATGCCCACTCCTGATTAAAAAACCCATCTCCACAACCCCAGCTCCATGGCACATGGTTTTGAATAAAAGTGTGAAATGAAGAGTCAATAGAAAATAATTAAGATACGTGCAAGGAGCTCTGTGTCCGAGTAGGTCATGTGGGGTTTGGGAGGGGAGAAGAACATGCTGCTCCTGCTGCTCCTGCTGTTCCTGCTGCTGCTGCTGCTGCTGTTCCTGCTGCTGCTGTTGGCGTGAGCCTGTCCCCTCACTGCAGCCCTGCAGCCCAAAGCAGCTGACCGCATTACTGAGTGATGAGTCATCTCAACTCAGCAACGGCAGCACACAGAAAATTACTATTCTGTACTGACTTCATAGACACACACACACACACACACACACACACACAGACACACACACATACAGACATACAGACACACACACAGATACAGACACACAAACACGAACACACACACACACACAAGCGCACCCGTGCACACACACATGCACACAGACCTTATTTAACACAGACACAGGCACCCACAAATGTGCACACACACACACACACACACACACACACAAGCACACAAACACTTTTTACCACAGACACAAGGACTCACACACACACACACAAGCATGTGCACAGACACACATGCACACAAATACTATTTAACATAGATACAGACATCTACACACACACACACACACACAGAAGCACATGAATAAATGAGTGCAGACACACATGCAGCAAACACTATTTAAAATAAACACAGGCACCCATCCACACACACACACACACACACACACACACATGCATACACACACACTGAGAAACATTTTTTCTCTTTTACATTATACCAACTGTATCTTTAACGTGCACAAATCCAGAGACACTCCTTTTACAAACACATGCTAATAGAAGCACACATATATTTACATTCACTATCAAGTCTGTGACTTAATAACCCCAACATTAAGAATGAGACAAATTTTGTTTTAAACAGTTTGGAAATACTTGGAACGAAATACAGTCAGTGAGCATGCACCATATTAATGAGAAATACAATAGAGGTGTCTCAAATCTCTGTAGGTCTTCTGTTCATTCCAGTACGTTTGGTCATGCCAATAAAAATATCAACAATATAAAATGAAACACCTTGGTTTTCAAATAGACACAATAAGGTTTATGTACGTTTAGTGTGTTTCAAATGAATAAGTCTTTTTTTAATACATACTGCTTGAGAAAAATACTGTATGTTTGGTTTTTAAATTCTGCTTTGAAAACGATGATACTGTGGAAAATGCAATTTCTCAATTTCTCAAAAGGAAAAAAGATAAGGTTACACCCAAGTAGCCTCATGCCTCCAGAGTCTTGGGTTTGAATCTGTCCCTTATCACAGTATGCATGGAGTTTGCATGACCTTCTATGTGTGTATTTACAAAGAGTGCTCTCTGTCCCTCCTTCAGTACAGAGACATACAGTTCAGATGGACTTGTGACTTTGAAATTGCTCCTAGTGTGTGAATGAGTGTGTAAATGCCCTGAGAAGTTTTTTGTTCAGTCCAGGCAGCACCCATCCTTGTTCCCCTGTATTGCCAGGGATAGGTTGCAGTCCCCCTGCAAACCTGACAAGGATAAACAGTTTGGAAATAAATGAAAAAAACGAATGAGGAAAATATAAGCGTGTAAGATGTGTTTCAATGATACTGCCTTTAAAATACTATTTATTTGTGCAGCCGTAGCTTCTAGCCCCTAAAAAAGCGAAGGCAAAACCAGACGCAAACAGCTCCCAACGTTGAAGACACTTAAGGACTCTGGCGGCCTCCTGTGATAAATCGCAGGAATTACAGAAATGCTGAACTCCGAATATAGAAAGGCGTCAGTACTGGAACGTTCTCGTCCTTAAAACTTGTGAGACACACACAGAATTCATGCACATTTAGATAATTACGTTATACACTGCAAATATTTTGTATGCACATGTTCTTTCTGGATGGATACATAAGCTGTCTATATATATGTATAGCAAACATGATTTGGCTAGTCAAAATAAATGACTTTCATATGCTCAGTTAAAAAAAAACTTCAAGATCGAAATCGTGTTAGTGTTGCTGTCACTGTTTTCGACGCATCTTTAAGCTTTATTCGTGAAACTTTCAACATGACACTGGAACTTCTAATGCAGCCATCGGGCGAGTACTCGTTCATTGTTTTCTGGTCCTAAACCAGAGCATTACATTTATTCTGGTCATCTTTAATCACAATGATGCTCGCCTGTATAAGTACTTGTGGATCTGATGGAACACAAATGTGAATCCCAACTTGACCGAACTGAAAGTATATTCTTTATCCTAACATGACTTTTCCCTTGAACGCGCCGACTTGCTATAGCACAGAAGTGAGCTCGTGCGGCAGTCAGGTTAAACTTCCACGCCCTGCTCTAGTAAGCCGTAAAGTAAATTCAACAATTAGGTCTAGGGCGCATAGTAAAATTTAACTTTATTTTTCATGTAGTTTATTTTAAATGTGCTTTGTTCAGACTTTGTACTTAGAGACTGAACTGCTATGTTTAACCAGTTCTTTGTAAACGTTTAGTGTTTATATATAATTTCTTTTTTATTGTTTAAAGGTATTTTAAAAGGTGCATTATATATAAAATACACCTTTTAAAAATAAAACATAACAGTGTATATTTGTTGAGTCTTGATCTATTACAACAGGCAGGTAAAACCCAATGAATTTACTTTCAATATTGCACATTTCAAGAAAATGTGAAATAACAATAGCTCAGTTTTAAGTTACGTGTATTTTATGGCTATTTGAATCACATAGACTAGTTTAGAGAATTTTGTCTACATTCCGAATGTTTCCACACAATTCTGCATGTCGTGTCTCATCTGATTATTCTTTATGCTATCTCATTAACACAATGCCTTAAGAGCTGTCAAGCATAATTTAAAATGCGACAAATGCAGAAAACGATGCTGTCTTACCGATCTAATGTTTCGATATTTTAGAATGAAACCGAATGTTATTTTCAACAAACAATTTTTAAAACAATAACAAGCAGCGTCTTCAGGTAGGAAGAAATACTTCCGAATAACTATGGTGATCCACTTACATGTCCCCGAGTCACATCTTTGACCTTATTTCGGTGCAAGTAAGCTTTAGTACCGTGATTTCTTCATCTTCCCCAAGCAATATTTTGGACTGTGCCGATATTTTGACCCACCTGCCACTATTGTGACAGACAGACTCCATTATCTTTGAAATACATAATATTTATATAATGAAGTCTGTCATAATATAAGAAAAATACCTCATTTACATTGTGATTAAAGGAAAAGTGAGCAAATTAAAAAAAAAAAAAAAACAATTGTAATAATATCAGGATGATAAATCTGGTCAGGCCAGTCCTACTCTTAGTTTACTGTCTAAAGCAATTGTTATGAATTTGCGTAATTCTCAAATCACACATTAAAAATTAACCATTATTCCATTTTGTCTGACTCAATAAACTTAGTCACCAAAGTTTTTTTTTTCTCATCTTACTAAACTGCTTGTGTCCCAACTAGTGTTTATTTTCCCACAGCGTTTAAGTTAAAAGTGTGTAATATTAGCAAAAAATTTATGTAAAAAAAACTTATCAAATCAGGTGGACAAAATTTTTTTTAAGGTGAATACATTGGCAGAATACTTTGAACTTCTTACAACAACAACAACAATAATAATAATAATAATAATAATAATAGTCATCATCATCATCATCATCATCATCATCTCATAGCTTCCTTTCTCAGGAAGAAAGGAACGTGATTAGTCCACATTCAATTTGGAAAAAGAATTTACATTTAACATGTTAATTACAATTGTGAATGGTAGAATTGTCTTGCAGACATCCTCGCTAAAGAGCACCTTCCGCTTCATTTCTTTACAAAAATAAGGTTGTGGAAAATTCTAGGCAGCTTCCTAATGACATGTCAGTTCCCTTCCCTGTTTAGACCGCTCCCCCACTGCAGAAGGGCTGTGGACTTCACAGCCATGTCCATTTGTTCTGCTGGATTCTCCAGGCCCATGTTTGACAGGTGTAACTTAAACAGCCCATATAGAGGGGACTGTCAAAGTGTCTCACTGCATCACACAATGGGGGCTCTGTCTGCCTCAAATGTATAGAGCATCAGTCTGTGCTCAGGCAGCAGATGAGCACAATGGTTGAGTGTCTGTGCATGTGTGTGTGTGTGTGTGTGTGTGTGTGTGTGTGTGTGTGTGTGGGTGTGAGAGAGAGGGAGAGAGGGAGGGAGAGAGAGAGTGTGA
>JABJVR010000077.1:2748861-2765818 GCA_025773905.1 Chitala chitala
TATATAATATGTAAAATATTCATTTTTAATAATTAATACTACTGCTTATAATAATAAAATAATTAAAATAAAATAATAATAGTAATAATAATAAATTAATAATCAAAACCCTTTTAGTTTACTAAAGAAATATGCTGAATAAAATTTTCTGTTTATGAAATCCGTTGCATCATCACCATGGTGAAGTTCTCATTCGAAAGTGTGACCCTAAGGCTCAAATACGCGCTCTGTAAAACAGGTAGCTAATTGTTCACAGCGATGTCGCCAATGTCCCATTAATCTTAATGAAAATAATCATGAAAATAATGACAGACTGTGTGCGTAGTGTTCTTGGCCCACACAAATCGGAAACGCAACAAGATAATTACACTCATCCCAGAAGGTGGCCAGACTAATAAAGGCCCCCTTCCACCCAAACTCTAAAAGAACATGCGAAGCTTTATTCCGTGCATAATTTATCTGGCACAACAGTGGTGTTTCTGAATTGGCACAGCTGGCAAAATTAATACACCTGTTTTTCTCCGAACGTAGCGTGAACTCGTATAACCGCTCCTTACGTGATAAATTATCTTAGAATCCTTATGATACAACAGCGATATAAAACAAAGTCTCGTTTTGTGAATGGAAGTGTCGTTCAAAAATAATAATTACAAAATGCGATTTGAACTAATGTATTAACCATGACATTAAAATGCTGCTTTTGTCTAAGGCAGCACAAAGTAAACTCCAGTAAAGTTGTATTACTGGCCTGTCATAAAACTTTTAAATAGTCCAGTTTGTTACATTTTTGAAAAGACAATTTGCGTATTTTTAAAATCATATTTTTCTTAAGAATTAATACCGACTACTAAATAAAAAAAAAACTGCAGTACTGAAGTAAAACAGAGAACTTCGATTAAAAGGAAAACAAAATTAATAGAAAGCATGATACACACAAAATTACGATTATGTATTAGGGTATTAGCAAAATTACCTTCCGTTGTAATAAATAATAATAATAATAAAAAAGAAAAAGTACACAAAGCTACTAATGTTTCCGTGTTAGTTGTTGCGGACTATTGGGACGCCCCTGAAACACTAAAGCGTCGTACTTTAACGAAGGGTCCGTTAGTACAGCAGGTCACATGATGTCACCTGTACGTCCTTCTGCGCAGTAGGAGCGTGTTGCCTTGGTTTGGGGTTAGGGGACGCAACGGGGAAAGCGGCTTGGAGAAAACCTATATGGGTTAGCTCCATTTACACTTTCGCAAAGTGAGCATAAATAAACCGACTCCAGACACGTCTCCGTGTCACAATCACATTATCCCTTAGCAGATGGATGGATTCTTAAAAAGCCCTTTTATCTCTGTCCTCCTGTTCCCAGGCCTGGACAAACAGGTGGTATACCCCTGCCATGGCGGATGGCATATCACTTGCCCTTATATATATATATATATATATATATATATATACACACACACACACACGCACACCACACACCCCTCCTCATTGTTATTCCAGCAAACCTTAATTGCTTTACTGTGCCTCCTAAACAGCAGTCTAAGAACATGTAAAGCATGCTGCTTACGAGCTTTTTCAATCCTGTTTTTTAAAAGTGCATTTTCAGAGAGGGTGGCAGGAGTGATTGGGGCTCCTGGCCTGAGCGGCACTAATGAATTCCGCACAAAGAGGCCGGTGCGTGGCACGGGGAGAATGCCCAGCGGGCCAGCAGCGCGCCTGCAGCCGAGTGGCTCTTTACTGCATGCGCTCTCGTGTTGCCCAGTTACAGCGGTTCCCCTTCATTTTCCCCCCTTCTCTTGCCAGGGCTTAATTACCTAATTGAAGTAATTAACATTTCTAAGTGACATCACCTGCATCTCCCAGGTCTTAATCAGTCCACGAGTGGTGCACAGCCTTCTGGGTGGGGGCTGATTTGGTAAGCAGCAGCTCAGCGCCCCCAGCAGGCCTGAGCCCTGAGAGCGCAGCCACTGCTGATTTTGACAGGTGCTGAGGTGCCGAGGTGCCGGCGGGCAGCAGGTACAGCTCGCTGCTACCTCCGCATCCACAGGTTTTACAGCTGCAGCTGTCTCCCGCTCTGCCACGTCACGACTGGCTGACATTTTCCGTATGGGACACGTCTCAGCTCTCAGCGGCCGCTGCAGCTCTGAGTGCAAAATAAAGCAGGTGTTTGTCTTCAGCAGAAACTGTAATTATTGTGTATCTTAAGGAGAGGCCAAGGCAGCCTCACAGTAGGATTTAAAAATATTTTATAGTGGCCCTGGTATAAACTGTTTTATAGCAGCCTACGTGTTACTTCTACATTAACTATCAGTGTCCAAACAAACAGATAACTTAAAACACAACAGTGCTCTCTTCTGACAGAACTGGGTGTGTTGTCTCTCCAGTGTCCTTAAGCATCGATACACAGTACACTTCAGAAATGACAACTGAGCACAGTGTAGGGCTCACATCTAACATCTGGAATCACTGCCATTTATAACTTTTAAATTGTATTAACATATGAACAGCACTGTTTATATATTATGTACATAGCTATATATGTATTCACAAACGCTTTTTACACTAACAAGATGATATTTATCATATTTACTTGTTTTGCTGAGTCGTAATTTAAGAAGGTAATTTGACATAATTAACTGTAAATTATGTGCCATGAATTCCTCAATTACATTTACAGGCCATTAGTAGAACAAAAAATATGTCATTGTTATGTACTTCACGAATCGTGAAGGTAATAATTTTAAATGTACAAACAATTTTACCTAATGTCTACTGAAGCAGTGTAAAAAATGGTAAAATAGGCAGTTTGCAATTTAACTATTAAATGTTTCACATTTTAAAGCCAATGTTTTAAATTATTCCTTAATTTTCTAAAGTGTAGCTGTGTTCTTTTCACAACTTTTGAAAAACCTGCAGGCGTTTGAACAAGTACAATAGCAGGCATTTGCATGCAAGATCAAATGCGCAGCCCATACTTTTATTTAATAACACTTATTTTCCTTATAAACAACCAGCTATTTTTATTATAAAAAAACAGCCAGCTATTTATTTTGCACTTTTTAAAACCAAAATTATAAAATACATTGGGACAGCAAAAACAAACTGATGCCTTGGGAATTTAGATTTGCTTTAGTACAAACAGTGTTCATCTAGTTTTGTTTTTCTTGCAGTTTGATTGTCTTTGAAATTTTGTTGGCGGAAAATCTTCCTTGATCCGTTGCTAAGGGGACAGTTTATCATACTGAGATGTTTAAACTTTGGGCAGTGTAGTGGGCATCTCAGTGTGCTTGAATTAAAGCTCTTCTAGTCTGGTTCAGGTTATATCTTGTGTTTTAAAAAATCACAAGTCTGTTTCCCATATTGATGTCAGTAATGGGGATAGTTGTCAATAGATAGAACTGAACGTCTTTTCTCTGCCTGTCCTGTTGAATAAAGATTGGCACCAACTGTTGGGTTTTTGGTGCCAACCTTGGACAGTGGTATTTCGCATAGTGTTTACATATACAGGACATATCTCTTTTAAACATTTTTCTGGTTTATCATTTGTTTATAGAATTTTATTGGTCTTCCAGTTAAAAGACAAGGTTTAACATGTAACATCCCTGGATACATGGATCAGCTTGCTTGTCTGCTGAGGTATCTCAATTACATAGGGAGGAAGACTGGCAGTGCAGGGTCAATGAGTAGCAAGAGCAGCAATTTTGTGGTACTGACCATAATCAGGAGGTATAATTTGAGTCAACCTTAAAAAAAAAACTCCCCGTTTGCTTATCGGTCACAAAACAGCAACCTGTATTTAACTAAATGATTCATTGTTTCTTCAATTCTTGACAACAGAAACAAGTCACATATACTTAAAAATCTAATGTCAAAACCACAACATATAATGTATTTACCTGAACTAGACAATAATAGTCATGGCAAACATTTGGATGTGTCAACATGTAGATTCACCCCAAGTTAGAAGAACTGCCAGGAGAACAAGTGATGGTAACAAAAAATGAAAAAGAAAAAAAACATGATGGAGTGCTGATGGATTGACAGGTGGCTGCATTTCCGTTCTACTTGCATCATTCCATACAAACAAGAAGGTTACACAAACAGCATTCATGCTGGCATAGAAGACGTACGCTTAGAGGTGTTACAACGGCTCCAAGTCATTTCCCTTTAAGTGCGTTTTAATTATTATTTTTTTTTGTTACAGTAGCAGATTTAAATGTTTAATCACAGGCCATATGGGGTGGCTTTTAAAAAAATAAGGGTATGTTCATGCTTATGTCTTCAATTTGAGCCCTCAAGACACCCTCCATAACCTCCCACTGGTGCTGTGCTCTCCCAGAAAGCAGACAGTCGTCGCCTGGTGCCTTCCTCAATTATCCCCCCCCCCCACCTTTGAGACTGACCCACATACCAGCAGCAGAAACAGCAGGCATTAGCACGTACGTGTATCTGATGGTGCTGAACTGGGTGTCAGGCTCAGTAGGTCAGACGAAGCCAGAGAAGGCACGCGTTAGCGCTTATGGAGCCGCGACAGATGAGCACAGCAGATGAAAGGGCCTCGCCAAGGTCTTTCCTGTGAGACCCCTTACTCAGAGCCGCATTGTCTTAGTATAATGGCATTGTTACAATCTTTGTCATGATTATTGTAATTACAAAAATTAAAGCCATCATAATTATCATTACAATCATCATCATTTGCTGAAACATTATGAGAAAGGTAAAAACATTATACATTGTAATATGCATGAGTGTGACCATTTCCCCACCCTTATCGCTCCGATTCCCTTAAAATTATTAAAATACCTGGACAAATGAGTGCAGGATTGTGTGTTTCTGGACATGCTCATTAACTCTGAGACTGTTGCTCTTACCTATTTCTATTCCCTGTTGCAGGCTCAATGCCTCAGGCGCTGGCTCCCTGAGGCGGACGGAAGCCAACGGTCACCAGCTGGCCCTGTGTGCCGATGTGATGCCAGCGTAAAGGTGCCCTAATGCTACAGCACAGACCCTGACCTCACCCTGGCATTTCAGTCCCAAGGCCTGGGGCACAGGGTTGCTGTCCTACCCAGGCCTCCTTCTCTGATGCATCCGCAGAGCCGAACACACGCAGTTGATGGCTGAAAATAGAGCACCAACAGGATTACAAAACAGACGGTAGTGGTCGAAACAAACACGGTGAACAACTGGTGTCCACATTTAGATCTTATAGCATCAGGGTTTGAGGAGTGATTTATTAGAGTGTTATAACTTTTCAGAAACCGAGAATATTAGTACAGATCAGACAAAGCACATCAACCCAAGAGCTAACATACAGGTCTGCTGTATAGAAATATTTTCGGTTATACAAAAAACATTTTCGTTTTCTAGTTGTTTGACTTAAATACTGTCCATATGTTCCCCATCTCCCTGGAAGCACACAGGCCTGCGTGCTTGTCGCCACTTCCATTTTTGCTGCTAACGAGCCTATTTGCCAGTGAATGACAGCGATTTGATCCCTAAAGCGCCCAACTTTGGCACTGTGTTTCTTCTCAGCCAAACAGAGCCTCTGTCCTGCCTTCTCCTGTCATGGGAACGCTACATCTTTAATGATGCTAGAGAGCCCCGCTAGCTTCGTCACACAAAGGCGGTGACATCTGCCTAGCTGAGAGCCACACTCGAGTCCGCCTCATTTGGTTTATCACTTTCCCTCGTAAAGAAATATAGCATAAAAGAGGAGTTGGGAAGAGAGGGGTGGGTGTTAAAATGGAGGGAAAAAACATAAAGCCCCTTTTCAGGAACTGGAATTAGAAATTGTGTGCGTCTCTTTATCTTTACATTTTTGGGTCGATGCCCTTTAGACGGTTTTAAGTGTTAGTGAATCTTTTCAGCAGCCTTTCGTTATGCCTCTGGCTGTTTTTAACACACAATGTACGCATGTTCTGCTCCGTAAGACTCAAAGCAGGCCTTTCCACACAGCAAATGTTTCCATGCATCTGGCAGAACACGGGATGATATAACGTGAAACGGGGAGCTTTGCACAGGAAAGCAGCAGTTATGTGTATTGATTATAATTTGAAAAATCATACTGCATCAAATGCAGGCAAATGACAACATGACAGTTGTTCAAAAGGTTGATCAAAAAAAAAATGCTGGAAAATTTCCGACATGATCCCAGCTGAGCTAATCATTACCTAATTAAACCAATTACCAGTCTAATTAGTCATGTTTTAACTGCACTTATTGCTCTTGGAAGGCCAGGTATATGTGGGTAAACCCTAAGGGGTTATGGTATCTTGTGTTGAAACAGGTGTAGCTGATTGTATTTGCATAAAAGCTGCAGATGTGATGGAAATGATTCAGGTAGTTATAACAAAATAATTTAAAAGTGTTATTGTCACCAATCATAGATGTAAGAAACAGTACTTATAATAAACTTTAGAGTGAGATTTGTGAAGTTGAACACAGTCTTCAACATACCAACATGGTGAAATACTTCAAAGTAAAACAGTAAGTCCTGCATAAATTCAGCAAGCATTCTTTTGACCACTTGCCAAGCCATGTTAAGGACCTTTCCTCATTAGGGGATGGCGACATATGGGACACGTAATATTCTCTATCTTTAAGTGCCAGGAAATTAATAAATCATACGTTTGTACAGCTAAAACAGTGAAGGGCCGCGGCGAATGGTGAAGGGAAGATTAGCAGAGCAGGGAAGGGTGGCGTCACGAGAAGTAAACAAGTAATAACTTCAGATAAAACGAATGTGCCCTCGTTAAACCTTTAATGCACGTATCGCCATCACCGACGTTATGTGTAAATTGTAACATTTCAGTTTCATCTAATGGGCAATATTTAATCATTTCTAGAACATAGAAAACATTCCTTTTTTATTTGGACGACGAATGTGAAATAATGTGGAATGAAACAGAAACGTCACTGCAAATTTCGTACAATTAGTACAATTAAACCTATACAGGAACTAATCTCGTTGACTTTTTAACCTGTGCTCAGGGACTTTCCAGTGATATGACTACAGGGCCCCGAATATATAAAAATTATTAAATAATAACATAGTAAAATTAAATTTTTAGCAATGGAAACGTTTAAGCAACGGCATGGCAGTTATGATCAATCGACTAAAAGTGTTCAGTGCCCCCCCCATCAGAACGAATTCATCGAAATGCTTCGAATCCTGTTAATACTGAAACAGAGCACAGTAATGCGCTCTTGCGATACCAACTACAAAAAAGTGTATTGCTTGATCGGATTCATTTCTAGACATCTGCACTACACAATTCCGGCGCTGGAGCTTCCGCAAACCGAAAAGCGTAATTATAAGGCGGCAAAAATCAGGCAGCCAGAAGAGAGATTTAAAATGTTGGCGCTTTCGGAGTGTCATAATTCAGAAAGTTTAATATTCCGTTACATTGTACTGTTTGCTGTGCGGTGTGTAACAAAGAATCAGGATAACTTTTAAATTATAACTGTTTATTCAATACAGTTCAGTTTGTGTTAGAATGTTTTTCATAGAAAAGATAGTAGAAATATTAGTATTTGTCTTATCACAAGTTTGCCACTGTAATAGGTCATAATATTACATTGTATTACATAAAAGGCCAGTAACTCTTAAATGTATTACAAAATTGTATCAGACTATTTGTAACGTAACTCATGGGGAGGGGATAATATAAAGGAGGTTGTCAAGAAAACAGGGACTAAGGTAACATTTTGTGAAGGGACCAAGAATTTCTAGTAACGCACCTGCACCTGTGCTCTTTAAACATTTTAACATAAATTCCGACAGTTTTATTTTACATAAAATTGCATACATAGCACCCGGTCCGTTCATTTTACTACCGTGCTAAACATTCGATGATTCAGGAACTTGCTGCATCATCAATTTGGCGATTTTTCAAGTAACGTATTAAATGTAAAACTTGACATATTTAAAATGAACAAGAATTATGATATTTGTAGTGAAAGTTGGTGCCAGGCATCTGTGTACGTCTATTCATTGGGATATATTCAAGTGTTTGACATAAATCGCAACAAAATGCACGACTTCTACAGTATCCTAGCAAATGTTTTTATTTTTATTTTTTTATGAACACACGAGACTGATTTATAAAAGCATCTGCTAAATGAATAAATGTAAATGTTATATATAGCCAATTAGACTTCCAGTTGTCCAATAGAAAAATACTTCAATTTGTATTAAAGGTCATCTTAAAATCCTGTTTTTGCCTTTACTTCTTACGTGATCCATGCTTTGTACCTGCAGCGACTCGTGCATTTTAGTTAGTTAATGAGTGCAATCGTCAATTATAGCCAGATGGGGAGGCGGCTGCAGGTAGTGCTGCCAGCTGATAACATTAGCGGGTAGCTAATGATAATGCTAATCTGTATTGCATTAAGATTACTGTTTATCTATCAGACATATTCCACTCAAACTGTCAGGTAGTAAGCCAGACGAGGAATTCCAACAAAACTGGTTTAATGGCGTTTTAGAGATCGGCAGTGTCAAATCATACATGATTCGTAGATGGCCAGTGTAACCGCCATAAAGGTGTACCTTCCCAATCAGACAGTATTGCTCGCTTTGTAATATTCGTACATTTTCATTCAGTAACGTGTATAGTGTAATATTTCTCAGGGACATGCAATTTATCATATGCGCGTCCATGAAAAAAAAAAAAAACTGAGAATGCTTTTCTGATAAGTGTATTAACATTATTGAATTGCCAAACATATGAGCAAGATAAAACAGAGAAAAAAGTGTCATTGACAAAATCGTTTTTATTTGTTCGATTCACAGTAAAGTTTTCCATACGTCGACAAGGTGTACATGTCAGTCGAATATAATTTGCAATTACTTGCATGGTACTATGCTACGGCGAGAAGTAGGCTACACAAAAAATTTTAAAAATGCTAGATTCAACGAAAGAGAAAGGCAATCTCGGTGCTGGAACAACGTGTATATTAAAAACTGCACAGCATACCATCCAAGTTGGATGACTCAATATTAAAACAGAACACTGTTCACGTCTACGAACATTTAATTGTAGCAATTACGTCCTGGACTTTCGATTTAAATCTAATACAAAAATAAATGTAACTGTATATTCTCAGAAAGAAAGCCGGCAGAAGTTAAAGACTTTTTTTAAACATAAAAAAATGTTTACGTCCTGCAACACAGTCTGTGCGTTTTTAACCTAAATATATTTATTTATATAAACATACTTTACGGGATTTTTAAGAAGTGATCCTTTATCGGCCTTTCTTATAAGCAACTACCATCTCCTGAGTAGGATCTTCCTCACGGCCCGTCGAACATAAACAATCTTCCACTACCAACACGTGCTTCTCTCGTAATTGTGTCGTACCTCGGCAACGCAACGTTACCGTCATGTACCGTGACTTTGAAGGCGAGCACCGGGAGCAAGGAGAGCCGCGCTGACTTCCGCCGGGCACTGTTCCAAGGGACTCCCCGCCAGGTGGGATGTACAGCGAGCTGCACTGGCCAAAGCACAATTTATTGTGCACTGTGACAGTCTCGCAGCCTGCTTCTGTTACCCGCTGTGTGAAAGAAAGAGAACTGTCACGTTAATTCCACACTATTAATGCGCATGTTTGTACAAGTATGACAACACACAAAACCAAATACATGTACTTTAAATATTACATATTTTAAAATCCGCGTTTAACCTCTGACATGCGTTTTTGTCGTGTGGGAACTCAGTGATATGTATGAACCAGGTGAACCGTTTAAAATGTCAGTATCCTGCAACATTATCTTACCTGAGTAAAAGTCACTGCAGCGCAGTTTTGTTTGGTGGTTTCCTTCAGGTTAATGGGTAATGCCAGCCCCTCTTTGCTTTGACTGTTTTTTTCCATCGCCCTTTGCCACATCTCTAGTCCTTGACGCCTTTTCATGTCTAAGCCAGCGCTGCTACCAACGCTTTTAGGTAGCCCCGAATGCAGAGCCCCCTTGTTGTTAGAAGCTGGACCCGGTCGTCCTAAAGCCAAAAATGCTGGTAAAGGACTCCTTGGATTTGTGCCACTTCGAAGACCCGCTTCTCTTCTAATTAAACTGGTCTGATGTAGAAAATGAGGGCTAAGTCTGACAACTTTAACCATTCCCCGAAAGGGTTCGTCTGTCTCACCGCCGGATGCCTCGAATTCTTTCACCTTCTTCATAGCTTTCTCGATTGCATTGTGAGGAAAGCCACTGTTAATAGCACATAAGGACAATATCACCAATACGTACAAATGAACCGAAATCATTTTGTCGCAGATAAAATGCCTCGTTTTATATATTAAAGTATTTAATCTCTTTAGACACCAACGATGAAAGCTTTTACGGTTCAAGGTTCAATGCAGTAACCTTGCCGTCGGGAGTATGTTAACTCGTTGTTAGGAGTTCCTTTTATACTAGATACCGAAGGTAAAATAAGTCTTTGTAAGCGAGGGTGCTAATATTCCCATACTAACAGCCGGACACATCGCACACCTGGCCGAATTTTCAACATTAAAGGACCATGTTTATGACAGGTGAGTTTTCGAATGTTGGTGACAAGGTTTAACACAGCACTGACCATGTCGACAACACTGTAATGTGTATTGTGCCCAGATCAAAGATAAATCCAGGGACTCGTTATTTCTTCGGAAGTCTAGCATACAACCTGAATGCCAGTGGTCATGTGGTATGTTATTGTGGTTTAATTTACGGAACTACAACAGTTTCATAATAAAAGCACTTTATGAAAACGGTCTGTCTGTTTTTGAGGCATTAACAGCTTTAATTAAATTACATACTGTTTGTATTTTTTTCCTATAAGAACTGCTTTACTGAAGGCAGTCATTGAAATGTTCGTGACAAAAAAAATAAATAAATAAATAAAAAGCCATAACTGAATTAATTTCAGTTGTGAGCTTTCTAAGTGACAATGTTTTTTTCCCTTCCATCATTCATGTTCTACTTACCTGATTACCCATTGGGTGTGATGCTAATTATCTCTTAACCTTTGCATTCCCACCACAGCCTTGCCTGTCTACCTGTCACTTTCCCAGGGAGAGAGTACCTATCCCCACACCTTGTCCAGGGTAGCTGTCAGCACCACTGTAGTGTGAGCTTGTCTGTTGCATTCCTTGGCACACCAGGGAATTGGGAGCAGGTGCTGACTACTTCCTGTCTCTGAGCTTAGGAGCATATGCTGCACAGGAAAAACCCCATCATTCCTGTTAGTCCTAGCATGGTTTATGTATTACAAGGGTTTTAAACACAATTTAAAATCTTATTTTAGCACTTATATTTCCTCTCTACACTGCTATATTAATTATTTTACACACTGTTTAGATGACCTTGTGCAGTACATATCAGTTGTTCAGCCTTTTTGTAGAAAATATGGCTAGTACCCTTTATACAAAAAGAGACACGGACATAGGTTTGGTTTCACAACTGGCAGGGAAGAAGTCAGCCCCCAAATCCTTGCCACCATAAACACACACCAGGGACATTTTGGTACTCCCACAATACTGGAAGGGACATGCCCCTACCATCCATCCCCAGATTTTAAGCCCTTGAGACAATAATCATTTTGTTTGGATACAAAGTGAAAGGACAAGATGCAAACATGAAGTTGGAATAGAGAGATCCTAAAATATTTATAATGTTCTAAAAGATAGATATTTTAATCCAAAAGACTGTAAATTGATTTGAGAAAGTCCCAGATGTTAAATCCAAATTATATATCTTGAAATGATTCCATGAAGCTACCTACAACTCTGCAATCTAGGCACATTTATTTTTACCCTTGAAATCTAAGAAATATTTAAAAAAAGTTATATTAATTATCCAAGTTAATTTTGCAGGAGGCCTAAGGTGCACCCTGAGTAAGGCACCAGCCCAAGGGAAGAGATTCGAGGTTCTTACATACACTCACCAAGGGGAAACACATAGTGTCCCTGTGAGTCAGACGTTTTTGGACTGTGCGAGGAAATAATAGGAAAACATAAGCAGTCTCAATAGTGTGTGCAAACTCTACACAAGCAGTGCCAGTGGATCGGTTAACTAAAAACATTTAGTGCATTGTCTCTGTTATGAAAATAGTTATATTGAATTTGTGCTGAAATCGTGTCACCGCTAAATATGTTTCATTTGAATGTACACTGGTAGTCAAAAACTGTTGTTCAAAGGTTTGTTTTTCATACTGACACAAAAAAAAATAAAAATTTAAACAGGACATACACAGCTATTATATTTTTTTAAAGTTGAGTAGGTCTGTCCTGAAGCCTTGACAAAGCTCTCTAGTCACCCTGGCACACTCTCACATCGATTTTTTAGTGATTTAACTGACCGTTTCCCATGCATTCCTTGGCTCTGTCCAATCCATTGTAGATTTTGTGTTCCTGTACTCGCTGATCATTGACACAATCATTTTGTGGCTTTTGAACAAAAACAATTTCTTCTCATGCAACCCATACAAAATCAATGACTGTTACACTTACTTTTATCTACAGTCATCATATAAATACATATATTGCTCTCCATTTTTGTGGTTTTAATTGAACAGGGAACAGTGGTCCTTCTGTAGTCATGTCCATGAACAGAAGGGGCACATATTCAAACAAATGGAAAGCAGATGTTAAATACCAGAATAATACATATGACTGAGAATTTGAGAAATTGTTTTTAACTGTCCATGTAATTCAGTTGTTAACTGGATAAGTCACTGTGTCTGTTTTTACTAAGACATAATGGTGATTGTGAGATGAGGTATAAATACATTTAGTATCATATACAATTTGTTAGTCAGTAGTACTAATCACAACACTCAACTTTTTAGTACACATTTGGTGCATGCAGTCTCAGAAAAATCAAATAATGGGTGACTAATTTAATTGCACATAGTTCTGTCAATGATTTAAAACAACTAGCGTGAAATTCATACTGTGGGATGAAAACTGGCGTGTTCACCATCAAAAACTTTAAATACAATAAAACGTACAGCATATTGACAACATCGTGAAATATTTTTAAAACAATCTTATTGTTGTATCTATATCTGAAAATTAGGCCTTTGCACTATGTCCCAACTGGTAAACCAGACATAAGTATTACGAAAATAACAGTAAATGCCATAGAGTGTCTGTGCCTCCTGTATGTTTGCAATGCTAGGTGGAGACTGAGGGCATTCCCCACACCCTCCTGTTGGTTTTCCCACCTGTCCATCAAACACATTTAAAGGTCTTGTCCAATAAAATTCTCAGCTTTCTGTAATTTCCAAACATTGTGTGCTGTCACATTCAGATCACAAACTGTTGTAGTATATTCAAGCATCTCATAACCCAAATACAAAATGTATTGTTTTTGACAATTATTTTTAAATTTAAAACCATGTCAGTATGAATCATATTGATTGGAATCTCCTATTCCTAAAAGTTAACATGTAATCATTCACATGTTAGTTGGTGCTTTTCCACCAATTTGTTAATGTAGCACAGCAACACTAATGAGCTGCAGTGTTACTTTGTCTTGTCCAGCCATTTACCTGCTGAATATTGTAAGAGACAAATTTATTTTCTTGCAAGAATAGAATGAACAACATTGCATTAACAATACAAATCATGTAAAATATATTACAAAATATAATAAGTTCAAACTACATTATCAAAATCAGCAGGTAAAAAAAAAACACCAAAATAATTAAAAATTGTATAAGGCAGGTGACATTGTCTGACCAGAAATAGCTTGAGAGTTCAGTGGAAGATGATGGCACTTCTCACATCCATGTCTCCAAGTGTGTCCAACCATCTATATCTGTTCAGGTTCATTCAGAGTCATTATATGTATCACATCTTTGGTTTATGCGTGTTTTCATTGCTGCCATGTTATTTCACTGACTGAGATTTTGGCACAAAATTTATTTAGTTCATCAATTTGAAAGTGTTTTCAAGCTACCTTCAACAAGCAAATCATTTGTAATTTACATTACACATAACATAGCTACAAGTTTTCTGGCCTTTCATTTGGTACAAAATGCCAGCTTGGAGAAGCATGCATGTTAAAATGTAAAATATGGCTGATTTTGAAACAGTCTGTCCACTTAGTTCATTCTTAAGTGAGACTAGGAGAAATATTAAATGCTGAAGATGGACCAGATAACTGGAGGACTGTAGGGAACAGAGAGCAAAAAGGAAAAGATTTACATGTAGACAAATACAGCCTGAATGTCAGTCACAGAGTGGTGATCCACTCAAAAAAGGCTCCATACAGGAGACCTTCGTGCTGTATCAGTGGACGGCTCATAGGCATGTTTCATGTCACTGCCATGGCTGTGTCCTGTCGAGATCCAGAGTCTGGTGGCCTGTATAACAGGGGGCTGCAGTCTCCACTGTGTCATCTGAGTCCGCCTTGAGTTTGGAGAGGGCAGCATGAATTCTAAACAAGGTGCGGGATTCCATTGAGTAGTCCCTGTAGTTATTCCTGAAGACAGAAATAGTCCAATCAGGAATAAAAAGAAATAATTTGTAAACTGTACAAAAAATCCCAGCAATTTTCTTTGGAGGATGGAGGACTGGACTGAGTGTAAAATTATGCAGCTGATCTCTATGCAAGCTGAATTAATATGCACTCTGTATTGAAGTACTAACCCCACTGCAACATATGTTAATATAACAATTAAGTTGGTACCCCATAACCGAATCTGTTATGCAACAAACATATGCCATCTCAAATAAGTTATTCTATTTATGTAAAAGGACAAACTACTTTATCAAATTGCTTCAGAGACAGAGCTTATGCAAGTTTTGTAGAAGTAAGCATATTACATTTTTAAGTACTTTATGTAATATGCCAACAGCATATGGTAGTTATACAAATTATAAATTGCATAAACCATATGTAAATAGCACAACTTACATAAGTGATACAATATTCATATTACATACGCCATTTACATACAATTGACATACCACTATGCAGTTTACATATGCACAGTTTCCATGTCTGTACTAGTCTGCTTCATTAAACTCCCTATACACAAGAGGCTTACTTGGCTTTCTGCAGGGCTTTGATTGCCTCCTCTCTGCGCCCCAGCTGCATGCACAGCAAACCAAGCTCCAGTAGGGCATTGGGAACCAGATAGTGGTCAAACCGAATTTTCTTCTCACTGGGACAAGGGACAAGCAGGACACCCCCTTCTATTAGAAGCCTTTGGAACTCGTACAGCATCTAGCCTGTAGTTACTGAGCGAGGTACCACATTAGAATTCTCCTGGCAGAGACCCTGCTGTACAAATGGAGTAGCAACGGTTGAAAAAGCATTTGTGAAGCATTTTTATAATAATCACCCATATTGAAGTATGATAAATACTCTGTTCAATATGGACACATAGGAGATTAAGTACCCCAGGAACATTCAAGTCACCCGCAAAAGTCAGTGTTACAGCAAAACGCAGCAAAGGGATGGAAGCTGTTGGACTAGATATACTAAGTGTTGAAGGTATTATTTGTCTAGCAAGACGAGAAACACAAAAAGCAGGAACCGTAGCAGGAGAGGGGAAAACCACCATTCCACCCTTAACACAATGACTAAGCAACCATTAAACCACCCCAGCAGCCATAAATATAAAACACAACAAGACACAGGTGCAACCATTAAACCTATTGTGCAATTACTAAACTAAGGAAATTAGGGAAGAGAGCCACAAATAAGGTATTTAAAGGAAGCTGCCTCTATGGCAGCTGCCCCCAAAGCACAATCAACATGCAGATTTTTCCATACATGCTCATTTATATGGTATAAATAAAGTATTACTGTGTGGGAAATGAGACTTAGTGCAGCTCACTTCATTTCAAGTTTCCATAATATCATTACATCCTTGCAATAATGTTCTCAAAATTTAGTTTTTGCATTCAAGATAGACAGTAAGAAGACAGCTTGGTTTCTCAATTAACAAGGATATATATAGGTGTCAGTAGATATGACTGACTTATATTGTAAAAATGTTATATAACTAACTTATGTCTAGAGCAGAATATGAACTCTTGAAATTGTGGTTGTGTTTATTTAGGCATAGCAGCACTTCTTCACATATGAATCTGAAATGTCCTGGTGCCAAATCCAGGTACTTTACTACTTTAGCACCTATCATGCAGAGCAAACAGTGCGTGCCATCTTGAGACGTGATTTGGCACTTTAAACGCCTTTCAGTGTGCTCCTCTCCATAATGACATGTTTGGATCTAGAGCTAAACTTAAACCAGGAATTTGACTGTAAATCGCTACATGCACTCACCTGCCCTTTATATTGTTACCAAATTAAAACCCAAGTCTGTTGTCACTGACAGGAATTTTGCACATATTTTATATCGGCACAGGAAAATTACAAGAATAACAAACAATTAGAATGACACTCCCATAACATAATTCAAATTAAAATATAAAATCTAAGGACATCTGGGCATTTGTGAATATACATAATTTTAAACATGGAATTTATGCATCACTGTTTCATGTAGACATCTGCAGACCTCTTGACTTATTCTCCTGGTGTAAAATTAATGCATATATTTTTATCTCTACTTTAAGATCTTGAAGTTTGCAGTCACATTATATAACTAATTAAATTCTAAACCCTGTGTGAGTCCTTGCAGCCCTTGAAGACAGAACTTGAGCAGCCCCCATGTGGACCTCATGTTCTGACAGATACATGTATGACACCCACTGATGCACGCATGACATCCACAGAGGCTGGGGCACACAGGTTCACCACTTGCCTTTTGCACACCTTGTTAAAGCACACTTCCGCTGCCTGGGTGTGCCCTAGGTTTTTCATACACAGCCCCTTCAACAGCTGGATAACACAGCTGTCATCCACTGTGAAGTCATTCTCTACAGGTGAGAGAGAGAGAGAGAGAGATGAAAATAGTGTCACAGGGTATAAAACCAAAAAATGCACAAAACATTTAAAGCTTTG
>JABJVR010000077.1:2765918-2796240 GCA_025773905.1 Chitala chitala
GAGAGAGAGAGAGAGAGAGATGAAAATAGTGTCACAGGGTATAAAACCAAAAAATGCACAAAACATTTAAAGCTTTGTTTGTTACTGTAATTCATGGTCAAGGATAAATTGCTGTAAACAGACTAATGTGAGCCTTGGTACTCTGAGCATCCTGTAGTGTGCGTTCCGCCTCCACCAGAATCTCCATCATGCCCTCTGTTAGGTCAGGGCGTGTGCGGATCATACTGAAGCCGTTCCA
Source organism: Chitala chitala (assembly GCA_025773905.1). Classification (NCBI taxonomy): domain Eukaryota; kingdom Metazoa; phylum Chordata; class Actinopteri; order Osteoglossiformes; family Notopteridae; genus Chitala; species Chitala chitala. Next base: position 2,766,157 of record JABJVR010000077.1, read on the forward strand.
CATGTACATCATCTCCTGAAAGGCAAATGGCCCAGAGACAGACACATGGTGAGAGCGAGGGAGGCAGCACATGAACGGACACAGACACGCTGTCTACATCACGGCAGCCACCATATAACCTGTGCTATGGGTACCAGTCTGTCCAGTATGGTACCAGAACAGTATACTGGTGTGGCAGCATCTCACCAGTACAGGCACAGGGAGCCTCACTAGCTGATCAGCCTTGTAGCGCCTGGCTTTTCGAATAGCAAATTTCTCTGTGGGGGGAGATTTGCCTGCTATTTTCTGCTTCAATGAAGGCACCTGTCTGGGAGAATAAAGTCACCAAATTAGTAATAGTTTGCAAAAAAATAATAAAATAGGGAAGAAAATGAAAAAATATGCCTTCAACATATATGTGATAAGAAATCACTGCATCACACCCCTCCTGGAACATCTTAGAGCTTTTCAAAGTAGACATGTGTATGCATACAGTATGCACACACACACGTTGCAGACTTGTTCACACATCTACATTCAGGCATTGTATGATTACATCAATGTGCCTTAACAAGTGTGCAGTTACCTGAAGAGTTCCACCTCATTTTCCCCAAAGGGTCTGGCTTCCTCCCTAGGCAGCATACTGAGGTAGGCAGCTTTCATGTACACATACATAGCCTAGTGTAGAGAGTAAAGGCTGCCTGAGTCACTTATAAATCCCCAGAACTTAATCAATCAATCAATCAGACTTTATTTATATAGCATTTTTCATACAATAAAATGTAGCACAAAATTCTTTACAAAAACACTCCCTGTAAACAACAACAATAACAATAACAATATAAGCAACAACAATAATCACACCAAGGGACTACATAAATGTAATGATGGGGACAGACAGATTCAGCAAGTGGTATCGTAACATTACGTCAAACAGATAAAAATGACTAACATAACTATGAAAAAAAAAAATTATATATGATGAATTGGAATAAATACATAAAATTATTCTGCAAAAAAATTACACCATATAAATATTAAATTAAAACATAAGTTAAGACTAGATAAATAATAGTAAGTAAGATCTAGTTAAAAGCCAAATTGAAAAGGTAGGTCTTAAGTTGTCTTTTGAAGATATCAGTACCTTCTGCAGTGCTCAGGTCTTCCGGTAGGCTATTCCACAAATGGGGGCCGTAATACTCAAAGGACACTTCCCCATGAGTTTTTGTTTTAACTTTAGCGAAAACTAAAAGGCCACTACCAGAAGACCTGAGGGTTCTACAGGGTTGATAACGTAAGAGAAGATCTGATAAATACCTAGGACTAAGACCATTCAGAGCTTTGTAAAGCAACAGAAGAATCTTAAAATCAATTCTCAAACACACAACTATGAGAACTATATCTGTGACTGTACTCAAGTATGTTATGCAGTCATTGAGTTAGTGAAGATGTTGAGTAGTGCTTAACAGACTGGGTATGTTTCTAGAGTGTGTGTGTGTGTGTGTGTGCGCGTGTGTGCACGTGTGTTTGATGATGCTGTGAGCTAAGCTAATGGGAGAAACTCACCTTGGACCAGCAGCTCTCCTGACTGAGCAGGTCTGCATAGAAGTAGGCCATCTTCCAGACACGCTTGAAGGTGAAGCACCACATCAGTTCCCAGTAACACATGTGGTGGAACTGCTTCCATGACTGCTGAGCTCTGCAGCTGTCTTCAAACAGTGCCACTGCCTGGCCAACAGATGAAATTGCAAAATGTTTTGAATCCAGTGTACTGTTCACCCACATATAATGCTGTTTGCAACCTTGCACAAAGCTCCATCTTGCCAACTACAGCTTTAAATACCTCTGAAGTTTTCATGTATAACATCCACCAAGACTTTTAACGGTTAAAAAGTGCATTGTTTTAATCATTCTATAGTATGTTCAAAACACTTAAATAGACACTTTTCTAAAACATGAAATTAAGTTTCTTTGCAGATATTAATGTACTACAGATCAGCAAACCTTTTTAAATTGTTCCAGTTGGTTACAATAAAACATAATTAAAGTTATTAAAGGCTCTTCTCAAAGTGAAGAAGTGCTCAGGACTATAGTACACATATACAATGAAAAGGGTTTATTTTTCCCAAATTCAGTATGTTGTTGGGAAACGTGTGCAGTAACATACACAGGCAAACCAGTCATCCTGATTAACAACATTCACATCCATGTGAGAACCTGGCGACAAAACTTACCTCATCAACATTTCCTTTGATTTCTTCTGCTCTTCCTGCAAAGAACAGAAAAATGGCACCCTGGGAAAGCAAAAGGCGGAGTTTCATAACTGTCAATTAATCAACATGATATGATTTTCCACGATAAACTAAGCATCACCCTTACTGTTTTGTCTCTGTATTTAATCGTGCTTTTTTATTACGTAATTTTTGTGGAAAACAGGTGTCAGTGCTCTTCTGTAGTATAGCGATTACATAAAATGAGTGATTAGAGCAGCACTATAGCCATGCTCAAATATGTTTATAAATATGACTACTCTGTCAGTAGAAACATGTAACATAATCACGCACGCCAATTCTGCTGCCATTCACAATGAATCTATAGCCTAATTGTATTCTGTCAACGTAAGTACAGTAATATTAACAAAGAAACTGGGCTTTGGACAATTGCACTTTTCAACAGTGTAATATGTGGATTTAAAAAGTTCAACTCAGGAACGTGGATGTCTCTGACCTCCCTGCCTCCAGCTGCTGCGTTACAGGTCGTACAGGTTAGCAAGCTCAGAGCTGGGTGCGCATAGTGTGTAGAGGGAGTTCTGCTAAATACACAATACTTACACGTGGGTATCTGACCCGGAATGGGCTCAGCAGGTTCTCCACATCGGCCATGTTCCCCTCACCTGTCCCTACAGGTCAGGATTAGTAATTAATTCTGGTGCAGTGAAAAATTATAGCGCAAACACTAGTGTGTATTTTGTTTGAGGGTAATTATAGCTACTACCAGAACAAAGTCTAGTAAGCCTGTTACATTGTCAGCAGAGAGACAAAGCCTTTGTAATTGCTATACCCAGGATTGATAATGGTGAGAAAACAATTTAAATGTGTGATTTCAGCACTCTGTGTAACTATGTTACAAAACTGGCTGCTGAAAATGATAACTAGATTATTATACACCCCACCCCATGTCCTGTGATGTCACATGTGTCAGGTCAGATTGGTCTGTGTGTTGTGTCCAGGAAGGCAGGCCTTACCCAGGATGAAAGACAGAAAGGTGTGGTAGCAAAGCAGGAGTAGAGCACACAGCATGGAGCGCAGGTTGGCTGATGTGGCACCTTTCTGCAGCTGGCTGAGACCGTATGCCTGCCCACAGACACAAACTATAAAGTAAAGACAGGTGCGCATGCTATATACTATATATACAGAACTGGTGTCCATTTTTTTTTTTTTTTCTTCAGTTACTTCTGTAGCTGTAAGTGAAATTTTCTTTAGTCTTCTTCATATCCAAATACTGTATGCGCCAAAATATACAGTACTGAAACTCACACATCTGAAACGCACGTGTTTTTTGTCGACGGGGCATAGCTCCAGCTGCACGTGTTCCCAGTAGTGAAAAGGAAGTTGGGTTGGCTTTTTTTGGCGCATACTGTACATGTTTTGATGCATTATTATCATGATTTCTAAATCGCTGCAGGCTTTTCATGTTTAGCTATACAGTTTGTATGTTTACCTATGCACTCACATAAAAGCAGAAATATGAACTAAAATTAATAATTTTATTAATAAACTGAATTTCAAAAGTCACAACAGCAGAGCTTTACCTTATCCCCAGAGAAGCCAGCGAACTCCAGCAACCTCAGAAGTCGAGCAGGAAACAGAGAGAGAGTCTAAAGGAACAAAAGACAGTCCAACAGCAATGAAAGCTACAGAACACTAACCAGTGTGAAGATCTGTGATTCTAACAGCATAATTTCTGTACTGCTGAGTATACAGCACTAACACAAAACCACAGACTGTAAGAAGACAGTAAGGTGTAACTGCGATTTGTGTGACCGACGAGATTGAAAGCTCCAATCCCCAGGGAAATTCCTCCTTCCAAATGAAAGTGGTTTGGTCCTTCGTTGATTTTTTTTGAGTTAATAAAGCTGTGTAGCTCTCTGAATGGAAGAAGTTAAACAAGAAATTAACTGAAAGTTGCTGCGAGTCGTACCATAAAAGAGGACACAGCAAACCCAGAGAAATGAACATGTTTAGTTCTTTCAGGACAGCTAGCGTAGGCCTCCTCAGTGGACACCCACCTGTATATCAGATAACTGTTACGCACTTTGATTCCTCCTTTGATGAAACTCACCATGTTCTCGTCCTGTAGGGTAAATGTAAACACTGTTACAGGAAAGTATGTCTTAAAACAGAACAAAAAGGTGAAAAACAACATACTAAAAGTGCTTATTTAAATATGTTTGCCTGACCAGCTGCAGAGTGGCTGGTTGCTGGACCAGTTGCAGAGGAATCTGACATCTGAGTTGGTGTGAAATAAAAGCCTGTCTAATGTCTCATTAGTTGTAAAGGGATCTGACACCAGCCTGAATCAATAAAATCAATACAAAGCTATAAATAAGGGTATCGCAGGAAAGTGTACCTGAAAACAGGTAAAGTTTGACATTCAAATGAGTTTTTTGATATTTTGCCATATTATTAAACATTACCTTTTAATAACTATTTTATGTTGTATTTCCTCATTATACTGAATAAAAACTAAAATACGTTACAGAATATTGCATAAATGGCCTGATGACTCAATGGGTAGAGCATCGGGCTGGGATGTGGACGTCTCCTGGTTTGAATACCAGTCCAGCTGTCAGGTGTGTCCTTGAGCAAGACACCCAGCAGTAGCTCCCTGGGCGCAGCGTGTGGCTGCCCAGTGCATCCCCCCAGGGGGATGGGTCAAATGCAGAGAACACATTTCATTGTAACATGTATATGTGTGCTGTGACAATAAAAAGCTTATTATTATTATAAACAGACACCATGATGGGTGCAGAGACTGTAAGCCTTCCCTCTGTCTCCTTATCCATCACATCCTGCTGCGTGATGCTCAGGACACAAAAACTGCCCAGGTGTAGACTCATGGCTCCTGGTGCATAGCAGCCTCACCTGTAAAAATGTAAGTGCTGCCCTTTGTAACAAGCACTCTGCATAGCACACCTCAGCATGGAGCTCCTCTGTAAACACACAAGAAGGGGGTGTGTAGGGTCATGTTTAAGTTTAAGGAGTGACTTCACTGGTACTGACTGTACAGACTGGGTGGCTCTGAAGCCCAGGGTTGTCTGTATGTTTTGTACTGGGAAACAGCAGAATTTTAAGCAAACACCTGATTTCACCACTTCAGTCTGATGGTATCTGTAGTGACAACATATATGGAGCTGGTCAGAAGAGCCAGTTTAAAATACAGTTTATAGCACCAGTCAGTAAAAATTACTGCCTTTGTGCACAGCTGAACAAGACAAAGAAAAGCTTTTCATATCAGCTACCATTTCACTTGTACCTTCAGTGAAAATACTTCCCGATGACTTGACCAAACTGGCAAAAGGCCCCACCATGGAGGACTTTTTACGAAACCTGGTTTCACAGAGGAAAAAAAAAAAAAGTCAAAAAAGTATACCATGAAATGCACAGAAGATCTGTACAGTTAAAAGTAAATAAACAACTGCACAGGAAAACCATTAACACTTACACAGCACACAACTAAGGCTGTGTTGTGTTCCCTCTGTGCTGTGTTCTCTCATTAACCCTCCGTTACTCGGGTGGGGTGTGGTAAACCCCAGATAATCATTGACGCAAATTTCTCATTGGTGACGCAGCCGTGAGCTTTGATTCCTTAAGTAGCTGTCAGATCCATAACGCACTGCACATGGATGTATAACTCATCAGTCGGAGGGGAATAGTTGAGCCTAAAACAGCTAATTTCAGCGACCTGGGTACTTTGCACCCCACCTAAGTAATCCCGCAGGGTATTTGGCGAACTGTGGCGATTGCCAGTTTTACGGTAAGTTGCTGGTGCTGGGTTCTGTTTATAGCGTATTTTCTTATCAACATGCTGTACATCGTGCATATACGCATTATTTCCGTAATAGACACACCAAAGTCCACCGTTTACAGATGAGCTACGAAGAAATGCAGGAGAGGCTGATGGGCCTTTTGCAGGCTGTTGAATCTGAGGATGATGAAGAGGAAGAAGTATCGGGTGGTCAAAACGATGCCGAAATAGACATAGAGTCACATTCAGACTCTGAACCAAACATATCAGCGACAGTGAGCATGATACAGAGTCAACTGAAGATGCTGATGATGAGAATGATGATGAAACAGAGCAGATGCAGCACAGTTACTGTGTAGGAAAAGAAAAATCATCCAAAAGATGGAAGACACAACCTCAAAATCAGGTTCACACGAGGGCTCATAAAAAATTTAATAAATCGCATTTGAACATATTTCTTACTATCATTTCTTCCTAAGGTGTAGTGGGGTGCAACGCACCCCATCCGAACACTTCCAGACGTTTACAACACCCGAGTAACGGAGGGTTAAACACAATATTTGTGCATAACTGGTCCAACAGACAATGTATATACACTTTCAGGCACGAAAGCACTAAGGTGCTGACCTGCAGCTCCAGGCCTCTCAATGCTTAAAAAATACACCTCCATCCATCCGGTTCATATACAAATATTAGTAAACAGCTACAAAGTTTGCTAGTGTGTAAATAGTCTGTTTGAAGAAAACAGATACTGGAAGAGAATATGGAACATTTTCTTTGTTTGTGTTTTAGTGACTGTTACAGTGCACATGCCTGGTCGCGAGTCAGCGCTCACATCCTACCTCTGACATATTTCCTGGGCACTCTTCATGGTGCACCCTGCGCTGACAATGTCTTCGTGCTGGAAGGTCATCATGGCCTGCATCTCCAGCACTGTGGCATAAACCAGTGCATGGTACATGCTGTCCTTTGCACTAGAGAGCACAGGGAAGATGTAGGTTATGTATAGTAGAAGCTAAATAACTGTTATCATTTGCAAAACAACAGCAGAAACAGGTTCCACTGGGTTGGAAATCATTGTTGGGAGCGCAAACATTTTGTGCTGCCTCATCTCGCTATTTCAACACAAGATCTCTGCATTCGGGTTCTGTCCTTTGTTCGTGTCATACGGCATATTCAAACTAGTATTTCAAATATGCCAATCTGTCACAATCTGAAGGACTTTGAACCTAATTGTAGGACTCTGGGTGTTATCTTTATTAATCAAAAAATAAAAGCAGAAGCACCACAGCAAAAACAAGACTAAGAACTCAAAACAGATGAACAGAGCAAATCAGCACAGAACAGTACTAACTGGGACTGCACAATCCAGTTAGTGAAACCACCAGTTGTCACAGTTGTCAAGAAAAGACTCTCATTATTTCCCCAAGTAAGGGTCTCGGGTCTTTAAGGGTCTGAATCCTCTTGTCTTGTAACTTTGAGTGGGTTGTGGCTCTGCAGGTTTGTTCTCCAGCAAGGTTGATCCCATTACACATGCTTTCACCTTGCCTTTAAACCTTTAGAGCAGGAGATCAGTACTGGCAGCTACTTCTGTTCTATTGTTTAGCTATAAAATACACTTTTCTAAAATGTTTACTGAGGAATTAACCTTTCTAGTGGTGTGGGCTACATTAAATGCATTTCTTAATAAGTCAGAACACCATGTAAGCTCGAGACTGCATACAGGAGGTGTTGCGTAGCAGATTCTTCTTACATGGCTACTCCCCTCAGTTCAAGGTTAAAGACTCACCTGGACTTGAACATCAGCCCTCCATATTAATCTCTGAAAGGCTGGAACCAGCAGAATCTCCCTCATCCCAGCAATAACACTGTTTTGATTTTGCTGTGATAGGGACGCACAGAGGATTGTGCCTAACAATGTCCATTCTTTAACTGCTTTTGGCATTTCATTGCTTCTCTCTCATTTGCCTCAGCCCCACACTTGTACAGTTTGTGAAAGCTGCCACTGTATCTTCAGTGCTTGGGCTTCAGCAAACACTTTGGTTGGGAATGAACTTTGTTCTTACTGTGGTCGCAGTTTGTCCAGGCTCTCAGTGAAGTGGTTGTTGAGAAAGAGGTCAACAGCTTCCATACACTCCTCCAGACATTCCTGAAGATTCATTGGTCCAGTGCTGAGGACAGACATACATAAGAAGCTATTGCCACAGCCCATGCACACACTGCATGCATATCAAGCAGGAGTAATGTTATCAGTCAACAATGATGGTGCATTATCATACTGCAGTAGCTTTCCTAAACATAAATTGCTGAACAAGTACAAAATTTATTACCAGAAACACAAGTTCCAGGAATTTATTTAAAAAGTTAAAATGTTACTTTAATAGACAGCTGTTTACTGAGACAATGATCAGGTGTCTCTTGAACAAGAAGTGGAAGAGCCTGGTTCAAATCAAACAAAAAATATTTGCATGTGTATATTTAACATTCACCTCTGCTTCAGGGGAAACGAAAGTCTATTAGGAAACTATAAAACACGTGTAGCAATAAACTAATCAGTAAGAATGCAGCTGTAACTACCCATTAAGCAAGCAACATACAGAGGATGTGCAATTTGTGTCCAAGTCAGGTCAGTTTATTCTGTGATTCACACGTTAGGAGGACATCCAAAATAGATCCAATTGGAGTTTTTATAGACTGGTCAGAACAGTTGCAGAATATGCATATTTCATGAATGTAAGTATTTTGTTCACAATGTTTTGGTGTAATAATTAAGGTTCAAATGTGTACTTATACATTATTACATACAATAAATACTCAGCAGAGGTAAAAACAGGACATCCACTGGGCATCTAAACTTGACCATTCCACATTATTCATATCCAACTAATCTGTGAATTTAGATGTATGTGAAGGAATGAAAAGAAAACTCTAATCTGTATAAATGGCACAAATGCAGCACTCTGATGATGCACCAGAGACTCGCAGGCTTTCACAGAGAGGTATTTACAGATGTCTCTGTGTAGACACGAGAGTGATGCATAAACACAATGTTGGACCAACTTTCATTCTGGCTCTGCCTGTTCCATAGAGTACGTTTTTTTGAACTCTTTTAGACATGTACTGTCTTAGTGAGTTCGAAATGACTATGCACATTAGAAGCTGTGATGTATTTCGGCTTTATTTTACATTGACACTTTTGTTTGCTGTTTTCATTTTGGTGACTTTGGAGTTGTTTATAAGGCAAATATCAAAATTAATGGTAAAGCAAATTCTTTTCAGAGGGGTCAAAAACGATGCTGCAGAGCTGTGTTCTGTACGCCTGTTTCTGGGTTTCATCAAGATACAAACCTGTGCTTAGTTTTCATTCTTTCCCTACTGAGAAAATGCTTTATATATCAAAATAAAGCAAGAAAATGTTACTGTTTTGAGGCATAAAACATTTGCAGCATCCATTTAGTAACAGTAACAGGACTAGTCAAAGAAAAACTAATTGTAAGTCATGCCTTGGTGTCATGGAAAGGAAAATCATGTTCCATGTCAGATTAAATCTCCAACAATGGTGCAAATTTTTTAGTTTAATTTCATCTTTCCTTTTAAGAGATAATGCTAAAAAGCCACGCTCCCCTTATCAGGAACAATATCTGCATGAAACATTATATCTTATGTGCCAAAACTATTTCATACCATATCAAGTCCCCAGAAATATACCTGAAAACCAAACAGATATAAACTTTGTTTTGTTATAATAACCCTATTCCCAAACTGTAGGCATTCTCCAACTTCCTCGCTGACCCAAAACAGGTCACCTCCACACATTTCTCTTCACCTAATATTTGAAATTAAAATACAAATACAAGAATATTGCAAACCAGAGAAGTTGATATATACATCATGAACCATTTTCTTTTTTTACTTTTTCACTAAAAAATGCAGCCAACAATTTCTTCATGCAATGTACATCATTTACAGTAAGACAAAAGACCGTATACACACTGTGTGCCTGCCTTAGAGACAGGTGTATACACTAATGAGCTAAAACATTATGACCACCCACAGGTGAAACAAATAACATTGATTATCTCATAACAATGGTGCATGTGGAGGTCTGGTACATATTAGACAGTAATTTCACAGTTGGTTCTTGTAGTTGATGTGTTGGACACATGAGAAATAGGCAAACATCAGCCAAATTGTTATGGTCAGTTGGTGTATCTTCAAAATGGCAAATCTTATGGGGTGCTTCCAGTCAGTGGAGGTGAGTATCTACTGACAGTGCTCCAAGGAGGGACAAACCATGAACCAGGGACAGGGTGTTGGGTGCCTAAACAGTAACAGTAACAATAACAGCATGAATTTTGTTGACTAAAGATATTTAAGGACTTGGGAGCTCATTTATAAAGGCTACATATGAACTAAAAAAACAAAAACTTTTGTGCACATATTTATATGAAGATTTTGGGATTTTAAAGAAAAGCATAATTTTTTTTAAAAGTTTGCATATTTCTCAATGTTTCAGAGAAGTTGTACGAACATTTTGGAGGAAATAGAAAAAACTGCATTTAGTTTAAATAGAAATATGCTTCTTATTTACATCCATTATTTTAGCACTTGGTGAACTGTGCATTAATACAGAAACATTTTTAATTATATCTGAAATACAACTAACATTCAGCATTTGTATTGAGTGAATGAACATGCTAATTGTTTGAAATGAATGACTTCATATATACCAATAAATTGATTATTGTAGCGACTGCTACATGTTGCAGCGAGTCAGATGCAGTGACCATGATGTCACCCCCAGGGTCAGGACAAGAGTTCAGTTAGCTCCCAAAGCTAGAGATTTAAGTCTTTTGCTCAGTGGGCTAATCCTCCTGTCTGGAGTGTGGTGTGGGCAGAAATGGCCCCAGTTTGAAACCTGTGAGCTCCCTTGGTCTGTCACATTATGTGTAGTCTATGTTAGAGGTATGAGTAATGAAAAGTCAAATAAAGTTGGCGCCAACACGTGCACGCCCTCATGAAATATGTATAAAAAGGCCCGTGAGTAATTATGTCATATGCTGTATCTCCGTGGGGTATAATTCTCAACAGGGATGTCTCTCTAATTTCAGCACATAGTCAGTTCTCCACATCAGAGACAGTGCCTGTCCATTACCAGTAGCCCATATATCAGTGTAGAACAGTACGCTTTTTGGCATTTGATTTAAAATCCAATTTTCATTACTGTCATTGTCCGGTGTGTTGTGCTTACCGCATTAACAGTGTCAGTCACATGATGCCATTAATTTTTTTTTTCATACCTACAATGCTGAAACCCAGAGACCACTCTCTTTCCCCTAGCTCCATCCCATGATAGGTCCACCCCAAACACATCCCAACATCCCTCTATAACAAACCCTTGCACATTGATCAAACACCTAAACAAATACAAAATGTATTAACGTAAAAACTATTCACAACGATATGCCAGCATTGTTACATTATCTTAACATGCAAATACTGCATTCTGAGTCAGCAAGGAATGAGGAACAACTGTTCTGGGGTCCACGTTAGATTCTGCTTAACCCTGAAAAGGCTACAGTTAGAACTTATAGCTAAGTAGGTGAGTGCTATTGAGAATTATTTGAACAACATGGTGGTTCACTGTTTCAGGCCCTGGCAGTCCATTTGGTGCCTCCAGCACTGAAACAAGATCTCTGTCACTGTCAGGAGATGGAGGCTGTGGACTGTGGTCAATGGTAGTGGACCATTAAAGTTCAGTCACAAAGCAAGAGCTTAATTAGTATTCCTGTAGGTGGTTTTGTGACATGCCCTCAGGTACTACGTTATCAGTTCCTTCTGGATCCTGTGGATGGTAGATTCCCAGATGGACTTTTTGTTTCTCCACGTTTTATACGTGCAGTGGTTAACCAGGGTTTACACTCAATTTACGCAAGGTTTTGTAAGTCGACTTTTATTGTTCGAACGAACCTTTGAGTTTTCCCACGGTACGTACATTCTTCCGCAAAAATGTACGCACATTTTTTTTTTAATGGCCAAGTACCGTCAGAGCTATGGCACTTAATGCTTTATTTGTACGTACTTCCTATTTTTATATAAAGGTTAATAAATTTATGTGGTAAATTAAAATAAGATTCTGTGTACACGTAAAAACACATGAAGAACATACGGTATCATTCGCATTTTACAGTTACATGTTGCGTAAATTATTTAAATAATCTGAAGTAAATTTAAAAATGCTACACATTTCTTGGATGATATAGGTGGTGATAAGACAAAAACCGTAATGTCGTTTATTTATGAGTCATACATCCTGGTCATGTACCGTTCAAATGTTACTTAACTCGAAGCCTGTCAAGAAATTAGCACTTAGACTTTAACTCAGTTTTTTGAAAAGCAACATCACACGCTGTTAAATCGACAGGAATAAATGCATAAAATTTAAATCTCTTTCAGACTGAAAAAGTTGTACAGTATATTAGATAGATATGTATAGACTATATATTCCCTCAAAGCAAATGAATACGGTACATAGTGTGTTTGAAACTGTAATAATGAAATATTAATATTTACATATGAAGCTTCAAACCTTAGAAGAAGATAACTAATATGCATTCGTCGTTGTTCTGCTCGAAGTAACATAAAAATGTCACTTACACTTCTGTAGAAACTGCGCCTGTCTTTCTGCTTGACATATTTCTCTTTCTGAGGGACCAAACTCTACAGTTCCGGGCTTGGGGAAATATAAGCGAAAAAACGGCTATTTGAATATTATTTTAAAGTTCAGTAATGTACAAAAGATCGCCAAAAATTAATGATAAAATCGCAAAACGCTGTGTACCGGTAGTTCAAGGAACTCCACACAGGCATTCATTCAGATACTTGATTTCAGAGTGCGCAAAGTGTAACTCCTCCTTCGTAATTACAGAATTAGACTACACAGATCACTATTTACGCTCATAAACGTATTACATACGGCTATTTTTAAACCAGCTGGGAGTTTAACTTCACAGGCTTTGTTAACAATGCTTAGTCATTATTTCTGCGCATTGTGTGGTTACATAAAACGTCACGTTCCTTGGTCATAAAGTTAGTCTTTCTTAACATGTGAAATTCAGTCTATTGAAATATTCAATGACCTCCATCCATACAGCCACCCCGTAGGTGTGGAGTAATGCTTGGGTCACTGAGAAATGTGTACCCCAAACGGAACAATACAGGTGTGTGCTAAAGGCAATGATCGCGAACAACGTGCCCCATCGCGTTATTCTAACGCAATCTCAAATTATCATACAGCATTTTCATTTGTTTTTAAATTGAAGATCACGGTGGTCCATATTATTATTGTAGTCCACTCCTACGTGGTTAAGTTACTGGTCCAACTGTACTCCAGGAGACCCATCCTCAAATCTGCAGCCATGACCATATGAGACAAGACTACCCACTAAAATACACTTGTACTGTTTGATTCACATCATGTCTGCTGTACCTCAATATTTTGTCAAAGTATAGTTGAACTATATTAAGCTTAACAAAGCACACACACACACACACACATATATATATATATATATATTTCAATGTTTCTGAGTGTAGAAATGTGTGTACTGTGTAAAATGTATGAATTTGTGTCTTTGTTGTTGATGGTGTACTTACAAGAAAGTGCCCTTATGCATTGCTATGTGACTACACTATTTGTTTTTCACAGCTTTAATGACCACTATATACCCTGGGACAATGCAGAGGGGAGAGCCATAGGGCTGGCCAGACCTAACATAGCACTATAAAAAGTTAACAGACACAGGAGGAGGGCCAAGGAAGGGAGAGCAGGGAAAACCCACAAGGCAAACAATGTAAAAACATACATAATTACAATTAGTCATTTAGCAGATGCTTTTATCCAAAGCAACTTACAACATTTCATATGCGTGTTACAATGAGCTAGTGCAGGGTGTCCTGCTCAAGGACGCATGTGGTGGCTGGGCTGGGCTTTGAACCAGGAGACTTCCACATCCCAGCCTGATGTTCTGATATATATATATATATATATATATAAACATCCATCTTGCCTTACTAATATAGACCTACACTATCATGCCCGGTGATGGACTTGATACATAATCGTATTTGTCTGACAACCGAATTGTTATGTTATGGCATTTAGCTGCGATCCATCACCCTGAGTGACACTTACAATATGTACCTTTTAAGAACATTATAGTCACTAAAGCAGTGTACATAGCCAAGCATGTGTGTTTTATTGGCCTTAGGCTATCAGACCTTTCTGTGCCCATACAAGTAAGACATCAGGCTTTAACTGAGTTTTCATAGCAGAGGGTACAAAACATGACCACATTTTTTACTTAAGTGCACATTGTTCATTTTGATGCAAACTGTGTTTTCTCTAAAAATAATAAATGAACAAGGTAACATTTACATCATAAATATAGAATCACATTCCATAACATGTATGGTTAAATTAACATTCTTTAAATGAACTAATTTTAATCAAGTCAAAGTCAACTTTATTGTCAATTCTATTATATGTACAAGACATACAGAGGATTGAAATTATGTATCACTTAGTTCTGCAGTGTAATACAGATGCCACATAGCACAAGAGAAGACAAACACCACATAACACAAGATAAAAAAGACAAGCACCATGTAACACAGACAAAAGTGGATGAATACTGGATGCAGTAGAAGCATGGAAAGTTTTAAAATATATATACATATGTGGAAATGTAGTGCAACATAGAAACCTACGCATCCAATAGTGCACCCTATCTATCAGACTTTAAGTGATAATCAATTTGAATAAGAATGTATAAATTTACTGTATCTGAAAAATAACAGGATCACGTGCTTAAACGCAGCAAAGGAATGTGAACAGTAGTAGTAGGAAATAGTACAAAACCTTTTTTTATATACGCGTGTTATATATAGGGTGTATTGGTTGCTGCATTTAGATTTGCTACAGCTATTGTCTCTGTAAGTTAAGGCGTCATTTCCCATTTGTGTTCCTTTCAAAGCCTCAACAAAATATACGCTGCTTCCCAGCAGAGGGCGGTATTCACACCCTTTTGCACACACTGAAAGACTGCACTGTTGTGGTACTTCATATCGCTGTAAATCTTCACTAACATAAACGCTGCTTTTTTAAGGTTAATTACAACACAACAGGGGAAAACATGCATATTCCCACTACAGTTAAAGATGGGTGGTAGTGCGTAATGTTAAATACTCTTACTAAAATGGAATGTTTTGACCTCGTTTTTGACATGCATGTGTACTCTTATGCATTGTAAGTCGCTTTGGTCAAAGGCTTCTGCTAAATGAATAAATGTAAATGTTTGAAAATATACCTACCTTCAAAAGACTTTCAAATCCTAATCAGCGGAGATAATTGTACACGTCTTATTTTACATCCTGGATCTTCCATGGATTTTGAAATGGGATTAAATTTTTCAATTAGATGTGACTAATTATGAAATGTGCCAAATCATAACATGGTAAAACTACACTGCGTCAAAACATAAAATAGATTATACTGGAAAATAATCCTATAATGCCAAAAATAATTAATCATACTAAAAACAGTGCTGTTATAGAGATTTCAGCGATAACTGAAAGTAATGAATTTCTATGCTACCATATATAATTTCACAGACAATAATGACCTTTATTTAAAAAAACAAACTGTTTACTGTTCATGTTTCATTTCCCTTTCACTGTATATTTGTCCTTTTGTGATAATAAATGCATATGAAACACAGTAGAGCATAAAAATACAGTTTTTTAAATACTTGTTTAAATATTTGGAAAATATTTTACATAGCCCAGGTAAAATGTTTTCCCGTGTTTTAGAGAACAGTGAAGGACTTCAGTCCCTTCTGTGTGGTGTTTGTTCCCTAGTTTCACAAACAACACCATGGAGACCAGCATGGACACCAACTGCAAATGAGCAAATCATTAATGAAGACAGTAAACACAATTTTCAGCAACAGTTTAATCCAGCTGGATCAAAGCTTCAGATGTTCTCAGTAACACTGGCCATGCCATTATTTAACTTTTCCTTTAATCATTAATGTAAAAGTAAAGTAACAGAATATACTGTGATTATGCAGTGGATTCATTAATTTTATTAATTTTTATTACCCTCAAAATATGTCCAGAAAAACAACATAAATTCAGTGTAATGCAACAGAATTTGAAACAACAGCATATAGGATACTTTGGTGGCACGGAGCACATACCACAGGTGAGGTAGCAGGACCTGGCCTTTGTGAGTTGTGTATCAAGTTAAGAAGCACTGCAGAGCACCCAACTCCATGAAGTAGATCCCAGCAGCTGTTGCCCCAATGATTTACATTTAGTAGACGCTTTTATCCAAAGCGACTTACATTTCACATAAGGGTTACAAGGAGCTAGCGCAGGTTGTCTTGCTCAAGGACACACCTGGTGGCTGGGCTGGGATTCAAACCAGGAAACTTCTGCATCCCAGCCTGATGTTCTACCCATTGAGCCACCAGGCACACAATGATGACATGCTTGTCCTGAAGCTCCCTGACCAGTTTGGCAAAACAGCTCTGAGAAGTGAATTGCAGAGCCAGACCATCAAGGTGTCCCCCAAAACAGAAAGGTGAGGGTACCAGGGTTACAAAAACAAAGGAGAGGTGAGAGAAAGCTTCTGGCTCTGGGTGTACTACTTCCAATCTGAAGAGGAATATGTGGACTTGTTCAGTCTAATAAGGTGCTCTGGATGTGATATTACTTTCATATTGAAACCATTCATTAAAAACCTACACTACATTTCAGCATAACATTTTTAAAATGTTAAACTACTTGGATAAAGGTATCTGATGAGCAAGCACATAACACAATAACAAAACAAAATGATATATGAAGAAAACTGCAGTTATGGGTACCCTGACTGATGTAGCACTTATTTTATGATTCTATACACCCAACACTGTTGCTCTGTGTGAGTGTGAGTGTCCAGACCCAGAGCCAGCCCTGGGCATAGGCTGTATAAGCAAATGCTAGGGGTGCCGTCTGTCCATAGGGGGGCCATTGGGTATGAACACAGCAGTTACTGGTGGAACTGGTTGCAATATAATGGCCACCAGCTAAAATCTTGCCTTGTGCGCCAAAGTGGTCAGGGCCGGCCCTGTCCAGATCTTTCCAACATGAGGTGGCAGTCAGCCAGTTACACTACCTGAGGGTGAATCAAGCTAATGGTGGTGTTCAGGCCATCACAGGCTGCATCTCCCATGTTCACGCAACGTGTCTTGGGGTATTTGAGCCCCGTATTAATGCTGAACACAGAGTTCACAAAGTCTGGGGTGGAGTTATCAAAGCCGCAGCATTTAAACCGTTAGGGTTAAAATGATGAAAATCATTAACTACAGATGTATTTCTGAATATGTACCATCAACCTTGTACAATTTAACTTAAGAAATATTCATAAAACCAGCAGCTTTCATGGTGCATCTTTCATGTGCGATAGCTCACAAAAACTAAGACTAGTTGAGCCTGGTAAGCACCTGAGAGATGGGAGACAACCTGGGAAAGAGAGTGTGTGTGTGTGTGTGTGTGTGTGTGTGTGTGTGTGTGTGCGCACGCCCTGTGGTGGGTTGGCACCCCACCCTGGGTGTCTCCTGCCCTGTACCCTGTGCCTCCTGGGATGGGCTCCAGGCATCCTGTAACCCTGAATTGTCATAAGCTCTTTAAAACCACTTAAATGCTGAGTATGGCTCGATGGGCTTACGTCGACCATGCCTATGTCCCACACCATTGAGACTGGATCATCAGCTGCTGGGTCCATATAGGTTTTCAATAAAGACTCTTTGCTTGTCTGGCGAATCATGTCCTCCACCTAAAATATAAGTATAAATACTTAAGCAACCCCATATGTAGCTATAGATAAGTACTACAGTATATATGATTAATGTCACTGACACAGTATCAGAAAAAAAGCTTCTTATTATAGGCTCTGTAGCAGTATTTCCTTCCCCTTAAACTAAAATTGCACCTTATGTTCAGGACAGACAAACCCAGCAGAAGCTCTTAAGTTAAAACAGAAACTGCTAAATTGCAACCTTTAAGCAGGAAATCACTTATTTGTCCCTTCATTGATTAATCGTTACTAGTGTTTATTTCAAGGACTCAAAGGCCAGTTTGATGTAGGCAGCATGTGGCTGATGTTCAGTGATGAACCTGTCATTTCTACAATGACTGAATATGAACAATTTTCTCAAACTTTTTTTCTGTATTTGTATTTGGAAGCATAGGAAAAATCACGTTGATTTTTTCGCTTTTAATTCACTGGCAAAAAAGAACACAAGAGTTTGTATTATACAATCAAGAAACGACACTTTATATGACTCTGCACACAAAATGCCACGTGAATTTTATGTTTTATTTTATGTTTACTTTTCACACGAATTGCCTATTTATATATTTTATGAATTAGTAAAAGTGACATATGTAATTAATACTGAATATGTCATGAAGTGTGCCATATCTAATGCACCATTAAGCATGAGTTATGTTTGAGAGGTGCTGGGAGCCATTATTTATGCTTATGTATAAGTGACTGAGCCATGTTTGCCATACAGGTGATATATTGCTCTGGCACTGTTATGACAACATGCACACACACTGCATACCTGTATACATGCTACATTCGGCAGGCTCACAGAATTATTGTTGAATTAATACTCCCAAAAGAAAATCAAAGCCTCAAATGGTCGTAAGCAAATTGCTTTTGTAACGGGTGAAAACGTAAAGGATAAGACAAAGCTAATTAAATATTAACTTTATCTTATTTCCCTTTCAGCGTTGATTGTATATAAAAATATTTCTCAACATTTTATTTCTAATTTGAATTGTTATTCGTCAATGTAAGAAACAGAAAAAATTAAAAACAACCAATCACCATTAATATTGTTGGTAGATTTGCTTAATGGTTTTGAATGAATATCAGATAGAATTTGCATAGGTCATCCCCACAGGTAACAGACTGTGATGTCACACACGTTCATTCTGCCTCACCCGTTCTTGTTTTGTTCATTACCGGTCTTGCATAAAATCCCTTTATACCCTTTGTCCGTTGTGAAGTATTGCCATTCTTCTGAGCTTTTTGCTGACCTGTCTTGTTTTGCAGTTCCTTATCCCTGTCCTGCCAGTTACTGCTCCCTGCGTAGTCCCAGCCTCCTGTGTGATCCTTGTCATGGATGGATTTTCCTGGATCTCTAAATCATTGTCTGGGTTTTGATGCTGCTTTTAAAATTAGGATTTGGACATTGTACAGTATTACGAAAGTGAACACCATTGCTCTGAGATTGAATTTGTGAGTTTTTGCTTTTTCTGGTATTTCGCCATAGTTGTCAAAACACGATGTATAATTCTGTAATTATGGCTTCAAGTTGTTTGAATAAAGTCCTCGTACATGGAATATTAAAGTGCCTGGAAATGTAGGAAAATATTAGCATGCTACAGTAGATGTGAAGGCAGTATAATGACTACAGATAAAATTCCACTTGATGCTTTTACTTAATGAGGAAAACAGATTTTTATAGGAGGTTTCACTTCAACAATGGTGGGGCTGAATAAATCATTTTAATGGTCTAGCTGTTATCTGAGTAGAGGATTAGATTTAATGTGTAGCATGTAATGAGATTTACATCTGGATCTAGCATGGCCTGTCAAAAAAGGCAATTTACACATTAAATGTGCAAGTTCTGTACTGGATGCTATTAGAATAATTATAACTGGGTATTTGAATAAATATAAAATGTATAATAATAACAATGCTTTTTATTTATAAGGGTGTCTTTCCAGCACTCAAGATCGTCATTCAGAAAACAGAACAACAACATAAAATACAACAATCATCACAGTGTCCAGATACAATTCAATATCAGCATGATCAAGAGTTACCATGAAAATGCGCCTCTAAAGCGATAGGTCTTGGAGTGAGATTTACTTACTGCTGTTAAGCTCCTTTCTTTGTTTGTTTCTTCCCAGAGTTCCATCTTCCTACCATACTGGGCAGGAACAATGAGAAACTAAAAGCCATGTGCTTGAACTCTTGGCAAGTTTGACTTTCTGTATTTCTGCCAATTTGTGATAATTTTTTTGTTTGATTTTCAACATTACTGCCAGCTAAAGTTGGTTACAAATTGTATTAAAATAATATAAAAATGGCTAATATGATTGTAGACTATAAAAAGGTAAATATTTGTGAAACATAATATTTTAATCTTTCAACATTGCTTGTGCAGAATTGAGCACGAGGCACATGCATGAATATTTTCCAGTCTGCTGTAAAGAAACATACAAAACAACTACTGTTTTATATTTATAGTTTTTACACAAATAATTTACACAAAATCTTAAACATAAAAATGCAATTGCAAGCTCTAGATTTAGTTCATAGTATAAGGACAAGTATAAGGACAACATTAAATAATTCTTAACAAAACACAGTTTTTACTTTATTCAGGCCTGGAGGTACATATGAGAACAGACATAACATGAATGTACAAGGATGAGGAAGTGAAGACCTCCAGGGTACCTGGCACTGCCCAGCTGTTTCCTGTCCTCACTCTTTTGAGGCTTTTTTGTACAATATCATGGAAACAACCATTGCAGCCATCTGAAAAAACAGCAAGCGGGAAGTGTGAGAATGCTTTGAAAAGCACAAGAAGTTATTGGAGCATCCAGTTCTACTCTGCAAACATGATGGCTGATGGACTTAATGGGTCATCACCACAGCTGGCTCTGACCAATTTGGTGCCCTGGGCAAGATTTTAGCTGGTGCCCCTTACATTGCAAACAATTCCACCACCAATCACTGTGTTCATACCAGTGGCACCCCTGTGGAGAGACGGTGTGCCTAGCATTTTCCTATATAGCCTGTGCCCTCACCACACAATTTTAGTGCTCTCCTTCATTATACGTATGTGAAATTGTGAATATCTCTAACAAATATTTGTCAAATTTAGTTCGCAATTCACAATAAATACTTTTTACTGAATGTTCAGTGAGGCACATTTTTTGTTCAGCAAAATATGTGAATGCAAAATAAATGTATAATGTAAGAAGTGTACCTCAAGGGCAGCAATTCCTATGGCCACTGCTCCTACTATAACTGCATTATCCTCTATCAGCTCAACGATCTCAGGATAGCAGCCAGTCACTGCCTGTAAAGATGAGATGAATACAGTTTAGTTTAAAAAATAAATGAGGAGAGGAGATACTGTATATAGATATCCAAAATCTGATGCATTTAGGTAAAACAAACCCTGAAAAATCAGGTAAAATGGGTAATGAACAGAAAAAATGAGAGAAACAAAATTGTGTTTATATATATATATATATATATATATATATATATATACACACACACACACACACACACACACATACATATATGTTTGTTTTATGGTTATAAATGAAGAAAGTAATCTTACAATCTCTGAAGCATTCTGAGTACAATAGTGTTTCAGAGATTATAAGAGTACAATAGGAGTGAGAAAAGGAAGATGGAGGTTATTGACAGCCAGTCACGAATTAGTACCGAAACTTGTGCATTTTGCTCAGAGCAAGGAGTGCTATTGCAGCAGGCTGTGGGGTACGTCTGATCATTTATCTTGTAAAACGGAGAGTCCGTGAAATCGGTGTAGTTAAAAAACCCACAACAGTGAAGCTAGAATGGAGAAAGAAAAAATGGTGAAGCAGTGCTCTAAATCAACAAAATATGTTATATTTTTATATATAATTATAATATGGTTTCTGTTTTGAAATTAATTTAGACAGCAGTTCAAATGAATTTGTCCTAACAAAAACAATTATAGCCATTTTCAATAATAATCAGTAAAAAATATATATTTTTTAGAAACTGATAAGCATTACATTTTCTGTTTCATTCAATGTTTAATTAGAACGCAACAGTGTTGGACATTTAATTGTGCTTTAGAAATGTGATGTATTTATTGCTTCTGTTGTCTGGATTGGTGAGCTCCACACTCTTTCATACATAGACATACCCCATCCATGGTGATGTTCCATAGGTTGGTGAGGTCCGTGTTTTCTCCATAATCCTTTTGGATGTTCTTAGCGACTTCAGTGCCTATTTTTCTAATCAGTTCATCTGCCTGGGAACAGTAAACAGGGAATACAGCTTCAGTCTTAAAGCACATTCAAAACGAACGCTGTTAGTGGTGACTAATTCAATGATGTCTCTCACCAAAGGTTTGAAGACAAAGACCACGATTGCCCCAGCAACTTCAGCTATGAAGACCAACATCACAATGACAAAGAACTAAAATAAAAGAGGTACATGTTTCAAGGTTAAAATCCATCAAGCTGCAATCCTTTTCGCTCTTAATATGACTCCACAGATTTTTTTTCAAATTGAACACAAATCATGAAAAAGCAGGAAATGTACCTGGAAAATAGAAGCACTCCACAGTACGCTGACATTACACATGAAATCACTCATCAAAACTGAGTTTCAAGAACAAGATGGATAGAGTACTAAGCTGTTGGCTAAAAATCAGTTTCAGAGGCCTTTAAAACAGCATTCTGCCTTGTTCCTCAACCAGACTGCAACAGGTGATGCAGAAATAATCCCCTCTGTCAGATGGCACTGTTTGGCCCAGTGCTGCTTCAGTTTTTTCTGAGGTGACATACTCAGCACTGATGTGGCACCTGGCTACTTGCTAACACATGTGACCCAGGGATTGACTCACCGTGAGAAGCATACACGGGCTCTTCCTGATGGCCCCGCAGCAGCCCAGGAAACCCATAAGCACTAACACAAAGCCCACTGCGATTAGCAGGTAGCCTACATAGAAGATCTGGTTGAGCTCCTCTGGTGCATTTGGTATCATCCCCAGAACATTCAGCAGAGACCCGCTGTCCACCTTCACCCACACCCCCACACCCAAGATGGCAGCCCCCGCCAACTGTGGGCCAGGTAATGATAAAGAGGAAGGAGAGTTATGCAATGTCAATATATATAACAACAAACCTTAGTCCCATGTCAGTAGTTCACATAAACAAAATGAGGAGGAGAAACAACAGTAATGTGTAAGCAGCTGGCTTGAAACTGACCATGCTGCTTGGATTCAAGTGAGAGGTGCTTATGATGATGTGAGCATGATGTTTGGCCTGATGGAAATTAAAATTCGTGTTGGAGGATCAAAGCTCCAAGATCAAAGAAAAAAACTGCAATGGGACATCTGTACCAGGGGCTCACTTTCAGCATGTGGAATCTGGCAGGGATTGTCCAGTGTTTACACTATGGAATTAACTGGGGTCATTGTAACTGTTTCTCTCCAGAACCATCTTTTTTGGGAGGGACTAACATCCAGCCAAATTATTAATTAATTGTCCATTATCAACTGTTTATGTCAACTGTGCTTATGTATTCAGTATCTGTTAACTGTTTCATTCACACAGTGTTTGTATTAACAATATCCAGTATCCTTTGTATTTGTGGAAATTATGCTTTTGTCTTCAGTGTCTGTTAGTTGTTTTATTAACACATAGGGATTCTGCATGGAATCCCATGGATACACAGCAATAGCAACTTAATTGGCAGAAAAGTGATAAGACCTTTCAAACCAGTGATAAGGCTATGACTGAATTACTGTGTCGCCAGATTTTTGGTCCAATAGGAAAGGTGTGATGTCACCTGGTAACAACCTTCTTCTTTTTTAAATTACTTCCTCAAGAATAGTGTATACAAGATGAGAAAATAAAAGATGCCAACTTACAAAGATGATGCCATTGAAAATGACCATCATTGTTCTGAGAAACCCAGAGCAGCACATTTTTGCTGATGTATTATTTCTAAAACAAAACAAGACAGGGAGATAAAATTTAGCAAATTATTCATTAAGTCTTGCTGTTTGCTGTCTTACTCATTTTTGTATTTGCTAAATTTAAACTTATTTGCTAAATTTAGCTTGATTGAAGTCATAACTATCATTTTCAGAAGACTCCTTGAGTAAAAATAAGTGCTGATGTTTTCTGTAGGGTTTTGAATAATTGATTCAGTCTAAACATTTGCTGAATATAATTATCAGATCTATACGTTTTTGTCAAGAGATTAAAAAAAAACGAATGACTGAATGAATGAACGAATTAATGAATGAATGGTGTAACTCTTGGAAATCTACAAATGCTGTAAAGATGACCAGTACAATATTAAAAAAGGAGGAAATAGTGAAGAACAAAAGCAGCAAACATCTCCTCAGCATTGATACTTCCTTGTGAGGTACCCAAGGAGGAAGGAGCACTGCATTTAACAGGCGCTGCTTTATTACACACTCTCCAGCTTCCTGATGTCCAAATGCTACCTGTTATATGCGAATCACCTTCATCTTTTGTACGTGAATCATCTACTTACCTCAGCTTTGTATATTAATGCATAGTCTGCACTAACTGATTGTTCATGTTAGTGACCATGAAGTGTTAATATTTCCATGTATGTCAGTAACATCCCTAACACGGGAAGTCGTTTCTATTGTTATTTTTGTGAAAGCTTGGTTCTATAGCTGAATATATTAGTGTACCCTTAATGTGCTTGTCTTACATATACATGTACAGATACATGTGCACCTGTTTATAGGTTTTTGTCATGTAAACCTAAGCCTGGAGGTGTCCACTGGCTCTTTAAACAACAGGGTAAGGTGGGTATTTTCTCTCAGACACAAAGGGGGAATATAGTGACCAACTGAACCAAACTGAAATGAAACACTCAGGAAATATGTTTAATAATTAACTGGCAGTTTTCACTCTGAAGTGCTTACTCCACTTCCTTATGACTTGCAAGTGACCTGTGATGTATACAGCACTGAGGAATATAATGTATATAGATATATGTCTAAAATGTATTTCTCTTAAGGGCTTTGGCACATATAAAATTTAATTTGAACTATAAACAGTATTGTTTCAAGATGGATACTAAAGAGAATATATCTACTCTGTTGAAAGATACACTGCTCAATCATCTTTTCAATGATTATAGTTACGCTATTGAAAAAATTAGCTTTGCTGGTAAAGTATGCTTCATAGAAAATGCAGCTAAAAACCTATGAAAGCTCTGGAAGAAAACAAAAAAGAAACAATTTATATTTCCAGAGTAGATGGACATTTAAATGAGTATCAAAACATTGTTATAAACACATGCATGTATGAGATGGCATAATCAGTTAATAGAACATTTAAATGGCTTCATTTGATTGGTCCTGTGACACATTATGTAAATCAAGATGTAAATTTTGTAAATGAATGTCAGGCACATAATTCCAAATTCATGCTGGACTTTGAGATCAAGTTAAGAATGATCTTTACAGCAATGCCAGAGAGTCTGATTATACAACTTAGTAAACAGAGAAGCAACATTTGAGGTTATAAAAGATATCAACTTCTCTTTAAAATAATCACAGCATGTTAGCATTGTAAATGACAATAATCTAGAAATACCAAACTTTAACAAGAATGTTTTTTTGTTAACAGTAACGTTCATCTGTCTTTCATTTGTCAGGTGAAGGCATGTGACACACAAATCTACTGGTGGCAAAAAAGACAGTGATGCTAGAATACATGTAATGATTTGTATAACAATCCTTTCATACATTTTTGCATCACTTGACATGACACTTAAGTTACAGCACTGTTGGTTTTGTACTCAAAGCGATGCATTCTTTCTATATAGGACACATCATCAGATAGTTTTTGCTAACTTACGTTACTGCGGTTACTGCACTGTTGTTTTTGTACTCAAAGCAATGTATTCTCTCTATAGAGGACACATTATCAGATCATTTTTGCTAACTTAAGTTACTGTACTGTTGGTTTTCTACTCAAAGCAATGCGTTCTTTCTATAGAGGATACATTATCAGATCATTTTTGCCAAAGCTACAGTATTAAAGTGCTCTGGCCTTACCTCTACCCAGGGGATGTTCTGCAGACAGTTGCCTCAAGATTGACTGAGACCATGTGCTCCTCGGTGCAGGTAGGGTAGTAACTAGAGGTAGGTAGAGGCGGGGCTCGACAGGTCAGTTTGGCTGACTTCCTGTATATCTGAAGTTGTTGGACCCTTTGAGGAAATGTGGAAAATGTCTGACTCATAGTAGTGACAAAGATCAACAATCGTATAATTCCAGAGTGTGGACAAAGTAATGCAACCTCAAGAACAGAAGAGGTCATTCGACCACTGATGCCATTTTTACTAAGATGAAAACACATCACTGAACAAACACTCCTGCATATACCTCATAGTAACCAAACACTGTAGTTTTCAGTTTTCCCCTCTTCCTATAAATTCCTGACAGCCTTATTAGCATTGTTAGCATGTTATATTACTGTTATGTTACCTTACACCATCACTGAAGTTTCACAATGCTATTATTTACTATATTTGCAATACTGTGAAAGCATGTGGTACAGATCTTGTAAGCAAGCTGATATTTGCAGTTTTGTTGTTTGGTTTGGGATTGTAATGGAATACTGGTATTCAGTTGATGCTTGGAAGAGCTTTTCACACTTTCAGTATGAGACTTCAGAGCAACAGACTGAATTTAGGTGTAGGGGCATTTTTAGACATATCTGTCAATAGGCTGGCAAAGTACAGAGATGGTAATTAAAATGTGAGCAATATAAAAGTGATATTGATGCAGGTACACTCTAGGCTGTTAAGTTTTATTCATGTTCTAGTTAAGTGAACATCTATTTTTATATCCTATAGTGGATACGGAAGTCCCCATTACATGGATTCATGCGCATCCAGCTCATAAATGGAACCAGAAAAGCTGTAAAAGACATGTTTGCCATAAATAGTTCAATAAACAAATTCTAACATGGGGACACAGATAAGGCATGTGATGCCACAAAGTCTGAGTTAATAAATAAAGAAATCCTGAGTCAAAATGCCAGCTCACCTGCTTTAACAGGCACGGCAGACATCTTATGCCCTCTAGAATCGTATTAATTTTTAAGCAACAATACACTCAGCGCAATAAAAAAACTACTGTTACCAGGGCTTTGTATATATTTTAACATTTTCATGCTGTTCAATCACATTTTGTACTTAAATTCTTCCAGTATAAAATGAGGTGTGAATTCTAAAGCAGCCTGCCTGGATCTCTATGGTTACACATGCTCCAGCTACAATATTGGTCTGATACAAACCTCAAGGCCTCATGATTATCATGTTTGCCAAGAAAAACTTTTCAAGCCATCAGCTTTATTGCTACCCTGTTACAGACTGAAACTCAAATACACTGTCACACTTAGGCATGTAAGTGACAATTTTAGTCACTGTCAGTGTGCTTAGATGTCTTCATTGTGTGACCACACCCCCTTGTCTTTTTTTTGTACTCGTACTTTTGTACTTGTACTTTCCTTGTTTGTCAAGGGGTCGAACCTGGTTTGTTTCCTGTTTGTCACTATTTAGAATTGGGGTTTTGACTGTGTGAGTGCACGTTTTCTGGCTTTTGTCAGTGTTTTTTTAGTTTTCCATTTTTCATTTTGTTATAGCTTGGTGTTAAATTCTGAGTAGATTACCTGCCTTCGTGGCTTCTGTCCACATCATAACAAACATTATTAAATATACAGAGCAGTGGTTTTTTATTTTATTACATGCATTTTAGAGTAATATCCAGTACCAAAACTTTTATCATTGGAAAAACATTTTGTACAGCAGTTGCAGTCATTTAAAATACAATTAAAAAAATATATACCACTATATATACAAACATGCATGTTTGGTACAGTTACATCTACTCAATCTACAAAAGACTATTTACACAGGATATAGGTTTAGGCAATTTGAAAAATATATAAAAGTATCTAAAGTCAGTCACATTTTTGAGAACTTTTTTGAAAACTTGAGTAGCTACCATTAAACTGTAGTCTCTTGTGCATTAATTTATAGCTGGTTGACACACATTTTCTAAATAATCATTCCAAACTAACATTAAAATCAACCTTAATTGGGAGTCATTTTACTTAAACACCCAAACAAACATGATACTTAAAGGTTTTCCACAGAATTTACACAAAAAACCCCCAGAATCACAGCTGTAAAATCAAAAACCGACAGTCTGTTTATAAGTAGCATGGTATCTGTAAATGCAGTTTTTACAATTAGCTGACAATTATTTAATTATAACAGTTTTTTTAATAGACATTTAATAGTTTTAATAAAAAGTGATGTACGTGGTGTAGAACAGTGCCCTTGACCACAGAGGGACCCCACCTCCCTGTTTTGGGTTATCCCACAGTAGGGCCTGCTTGCAATGTAATTTACTGCCTTCTCCGTCACAAGACTAGCCAGTACACAGTAAGCATTTTTTGCCCAGTGCTGACATGTCACACAAACACGATGGCTGTCGGAGGTACATTTGCCCTGTTCTCAATCTACAGAGAGCCAAACCACAACTTACACAGCTGTCGTTTCCACTTTTTATATGTACTCATGGAGTTAACAGAACATTTGTTTATTAACGTCATTTTTCTACACATTTATAAAACCAACTTCTTGTGGGTAAATATTTCATATAAATCAACACAATTTTAGTTACTAATACTTAATTTTATCAACATACATTTTCTGATAGCTTTAGTGTTGAATGATATAATTTAGTTTTGATATTTATTTTACATTATCACAAGGTATAACTTGTTGAATTCTAGCTGTATGGACTCAGGTAATGGTGTAATCAGAAGTCTGAAAGTTGTTAAAGGGAGGGAGTGGCCTTTGGTATGTTGTCAGATGAAACTGCAATAAACGTTATTTGTTCCCAGAAATTACTCCTCTACAGAACACCACATCTTCATTTACAGATCTCACTTTAGATAGTTAACTGTAAAAGACCTAATGAAGGTTCATCTTAAAAAAAAAAAAAAAAAAAATCCACTGTTATAAAACACCTCACAGCCCTTATGACAGAGTAGGCAGGTCAGACTGTGCTGATAATTTCACAGACTCCTTTTGAATTTGTTTTGTCTTGCTATTAAAAAACACAGGCTGTATCCAATGCCCATGTTAAAGTGTTTAAGGTTGTTCTAACATCAGAAAGAACACAAATATAATAGTAAACATTATACACTACCCTGGTTTGCATGAGATCCATTCCAGTTTTTGGGTCTGCATCCTCTTATAAGCACTTTCGGGTGAAGTTTTACATTTAACACTCACACACTTAAACAGTTTGTCCAGTGCAAGGTAGTGTAAAAACGGGAAATTCATTCTTATACGCGTTGGCATATATTCTGTGCGTACCAGTGAGCCTTGTTGTGGCATAGCCCATTGGGCTGTAATCTACAGACACTCCCGAGTCAGTCAAGGTCCCACAGGTGTAGCTGGGTTCTTTGAATGGCCAGGCTCCCTGAGGGTACTCCAGGCTTGAGAGGGATGAGACTGCAGTCGAACCTGAGCTATGCCTTGTGGAACAGAGCTCCGAGCAGGAGCTGGGGGTTTGAGGGATGGAGAAGAGGACCTGCAGCGGACACGACTCTTCTGAGATGTCATCTGGAGGTTTGCTGTTGGACCTGTCCACGCAAGGGGAGTTCTGGTCCAAAGAGACGTAGGCATCACTGGGCTCCAGCAGGGAGTCCATGCAACACAGAGCAGGCTGCTGCTGAGTGGCCTGGAGCCTCTCCAGCAACCACTGCTGATGGGGCTGTAACCTCCATCTCTCCTTTACTTCTTCATTTTCCTCATTCCCAGCTGGCAGGTCAGGAGGTGCAGAGTGGACAGGAACTGAGCATGTGTGCCTGGCCTCAGACAGCACCTCCAGTGGGGACAAATTTTCCCCCATGAATAAGAAGGCCGGTCTACACCACTGGTCCCCATTACCAACCCACACCTGGGGGTAAATGGAGATGTAGGAAATTACACTTTGTACATTACTACATTGACATTGATGTCACCCAGCTATCTTAGTGCATCCAAATACATAAAAAAACATCAACTATCCATCCATTATCTTAACCGCTTATTCCTGGTGAGGGTCACGGGGAAACCTGGAGCCCATCCCAGAGCACATAGG
>JABJVR010000077.1:2796340-2816428 GCA_025773905.1 Chitala chitala
TTTTTGCGTTCCGGTCATTAATGAATGGCCAATTCAGATCGATCGGACAACACGAGATTTGTACCGATTCCCGTATCAGCTAGGAAGCATCGATATAGTCGATAAATATTGAACCGATGTGGACCCCTACTGTAAACCCCACAAGCCATTTACACACAGACACGTTCAGTGTGTTGAGGAGGTACCTGCCCGCCGCAGCGTGCTGATCTGGGAACCGTTGATGGCCATGTAATCCTTGTCAATGACAACACGCACGATCACACCGCGGCTGCACAGCTGCAGCACGGCACGACCCAGCGACTGGTTGGAGAAGGCAAAGATGCACAGGTCCAGGGACACCGTGGCAGACAGAAGGTACTGCATGAGTCGAGTGAAGGAGGTCTCCTGGCCATGAGGAAGGGGGCAGTGGCAAGAGCTGTAAGGGAAAAGTGTTGATAAATGGTTTGTGACCGAAAGTCTAAAATGATACAAAAGTTCTTCAGCCTTACACCTAATCATGTTTCACTTTTTTCTTCAAGCTGGTTCTCCCGTACCTGAAACCCACACAGCCACAGCCCACACAAAGGTACCAGACAAGAAAATTGGCACACTGAGCTAAGGATTGCTTGGAGAACCAACTGAGTTCTTGCCCTAACGAATGGGAATCTGTACCATATCTTACTTATTTCACATGCATGGATTGTTTAAGCCTCACCATCTTGACCTGGTACATCATTCTGGACAGGACAGCATCCACAAATCGAGAAGAAACAAATGGAAAAAATGACAATATACTGCAGAGTTCTTTACTGCAGTTAATTAAATTGTTTATGCAAATCATACTAATAATTTACTGCTTTTGATACTGTATTCTCAACTCTTCAAACACAGCCAGAAATAAGGGCATCTGTTGTGGTAACAGTGTGTGATAACAGCAGCTGATCAGTTTTTAAAAGCCATAAAGCAAGTCACAATGAAGAAAACAAGTCACAAAGAGACACTTGAGGAAACACAAGCAAAGCAGCACACAGTGTGTGTAAATCGCTGTTGACAGACAGAGACATCAAACACAAGGCCGGTAACGTGGACCGAGCTCTTTACAGGAAACACATGACAAAAGCTCCCAAGCCCAACAGTAAATAAGAGGGAGGGTGCTGAGAACACAAACAGATATGGTCTGTACACATACAGCAGGAACACTGCTGCAACACAGCAACCCATTCCCAGGGCTGTGCTTAAGCACATTTATTCTGTTCTGTGACAATATAACTGGGAAAGAAAGGAATGGAATGAGGGAGAGAAGAGGCAATATGCAGACATGAATCTGATTCTGCAGTTTCATTTCACCGCCCAGTTCCATCAACACACGCAAAAAATTTTAAAACAGATAAAAATGCACACACCAAACATTTTCTGTATGAAGCAGCCTGCAAGTTACGATGTCGGTTAAGGTTACAAAGTATTAGTTTAACAACAATACTGAACAGAATTAAGTAAAGAAATAGACTGCAGCTCCTTACAGGCTGAGGGCCACGCCCGGCTGGAACAGGTGCTCCACACAAGTGATGTTCACTGGGAAGAACAGCACCTCCTTCACTGGTTTCTGGGGGCCGAGCCGCGGCCACAGGCGTCGGAAAAGCCAGTCAAGACACTTCACGCTCAATACAGAAGCTGCTGCACCCAGGCCAAATATCTTTAATTTTTCAGTCACAAACATCACTGGGTTGCGGAGAAGAGAGGCAGACCAAGTGAGTAACTCCAAATGACCGACAAGGGCTGTGGCATCTTGAATACGCAGCAAAGTTAATAAAAACTACCCTTCCAGGCTACTGAATGCAGGACTACATTACAACATAACATGCCATGGGTTCAATCATACTGCTGATAATAGTACGGTAATATACAATAAATTATGAGAAACAGCAACGCAATTAATTTTCTGACATAGCTAATTGGTTCATATGTTGCACTGGTTAACCGCTACCATTTCCAGTTATTACATCGCATGACGTAAAATTATATAGCTAGATAAGACACCTTCACTCTTTTGTCTGTCGTGTTAAATGTATGCAAATTACTACTAATAAAACGTTAAACAAATTTTAGCTATAAACAGCTGTGTGAAATTTTCTAAAACAAGTTCTTTTTATAAAGCGTTAACGGTAATTTATAGGAACGTCCATCTGGACCAAAAACTAGAAAACGATTCACTTTGTGTCGTTTCAATAAATACAGGTTTTCCTGGACAAATTCCTACCTAAGTGACCCAAACGTTAACGTCTCAAAAGCACTTGCTCTGATAAGAAACGGTGCGGGATACCTTCAGGCCCAAAACCTTTACCCTGAATAAAAGGCTTGACAAGGAATGAACGAAGCAATTGTTAGGTTAATTCGATCACTATTTCATTCAACAACAATTAACTCAATTTTAAATTGGAACAAGAACCATACATCCAGGAAAATTGATTTTAAAGATGTAGAATATCATAGATATTTTTGAGGGCCGAAGTAGCGGCAAAGAAACGTGCAGCTTCATCTTCACCCAAGTTTTTCCTCTGTAATGCGGCCACAAATCATGTAAGTACTGCGCATCTTCAGCGCCGAGCCTCTGAAAACCTCGCGTTTTCACAGTACAGAAACCGCGTGTGTGTCTGCGCTTCAGTAGTCGCCACAAACTGGCTTTTAAAACGCGAAAGTTATTAACGGTACGACTCCTTTTCCACGGCACGTGCTAGAACTCGCTGTCTTGTGAAAGTACGGTCAAATAAAGAAATTAAAATACGTCTTTCATGTGAACGTTTGCGTAAATCGGAAATGTAAACCACGAGGATTTAACAACGAAATCTACATCTTGTAATACTTAATTTCTTTGCATTCATATTATAAATTGGTGTATTTTTAGAAATGGAAAAAATACGTGATCAAGAATTTCGGCGGACTGACTGCTTACAGAGACCAGTCGATAGAAGTGTTTACAAGTACAGTATAATAGTGAGTTTTATCTGTGTTCTGATCCACCAGATGGCAGAGTATGCACACATCAGGGTAAGACAATTGGACAGGGGACCAGCTGCAGAGCTTCGCATTCACACGATCTACTGAGGGAAAACGTAATCCGTTTTGAAGCTTCTCTGAAAAGTCAGTGTAATTTAGCGTTTGCTTAACGAAATATGATGAAATATGAAGTTCATTCATTTTAAAATTATATATAATAAACAACATATAAAATAAATGTTTATCAGTGAAAAAAAACAATTTGATTTGCATTTATTTTAGGAATGTACCTGTGTAAATGTCTAGCCAGAAATACGTTTTTCATTTGGATTTCATTTTATGCGTTTTTTTTTCTTCACATATGTGATCTTTAATGTACAATTGTATTTGTAATATATTACGTTCATACATGCAAGTTTAATTTTTTTGTAAACAGTTAAAGTGGGAAATCTGTAAAATCTGTGAAATTTGTGTTCGTCATTGTAGTTTTTCGTTTTTTAAATAAGGTTCTGGATTTTTGCTCGCAACATAATTTCGAACACATTTCTCGAAATACAGCTGTGTAATAACTGATTACTTGTGGTAACTTTTATTTTGATATTCGTTTGAGAACGAGTTTTCTGTCTGTGACGTTATTTGGTGTGCGACACGATTGTTGTAAAATATGATTGGCCTATCAACGATGCGGAGCGGAACAGTGCAATGTTATGAAATTTGATTGGCTCGTCAATGTCGCTGATCTGAACTTGAGTCCACAAAAGAAGATCATTAGATTTTTGTGCGAATACAACTTTTGTTGTTAAGGATAAGGTAAATAAGCAAATTTTTAATTACAACGTGGCTCACCATAGGTACTGTTGTCCGATAACGAGTTTCTGAATGTATGCTTTTAGTGCCAAAATTGTAAGTAGCTAAACTGTTTTTTTTCCAGTCATGTGCGTACGGTACTTTGTGTAAATTGTCAATGTTAGCATTGCATTTGTGTAAATATAGTACAACATTTTACATTTATAAACCGAATGATTAATCGGTATGCTTAAAATGTTTGAAATGCAGCGATGAATTACTTCTTTTTTTTAAACTAGCTGTTTAGGTTTCACTACTTGCTTTATATTTTTGAGGTCAGTTTTGTAGCTGAAGGTCTTGCAAATATGTAATTTTCTGTAACAAAACGACTGTTTTGCTCAGTTCGGGGTTTATTTTAGAATTTGTTTGTCATAGACCACGTGTAAAAAACAAAAAATAAAAAATGGGTCGTCGCAAATCGAAGCGGAAACCACCTCCCAAAAAGAAAATGACTGGAAATCTGGATACCCAGTTCACCTGTCCATTTTGTAACCATGAAAAGTCGTGTGATGTAAAAATGTAAGTATGTGTCATTAATGAATTTCTGTGCTTTTTCATGCATGTTAGCTCAGTTTTTTGGCTTTAGTAGATTACATCACTTTTGTTTGAGATCTTGATCTTGCATTTTCCCACAGGGAGCGAAGCAGAAATACAGGCATAATCTCCTGCACGGTTTGCTTGGAAGAGTTCCAGACTCCAATTACATGTATCCTTTTAAATGGCATGAGAAAGACTAAAGTGACTGAAAAGTATGGCATTTAAGCATTCAAGCTGTCTGTAGAGAGTTTCCCATTTAGACTGTTTTCAACCTGAATAATGTACCTCAAAGTTTTGAAAAGCAACTTCAGTTCAAGTACTTCATAGTAGAGAAACAGAGCTCCTCTTCAAGCCTTTCATTATTTTTTTATTTGTTCACATCTGAACTTCTGTTAATGCTTATATCTGAAACATACATCGGCATAATATTGTTACGTACTCAAGGGTTTTAAAGTTGCGCAGTGTATAATGTGTTAGTGTCTTTCACTGTCCTATAGAATAGTAGTGTCTGATTTTCTTAATACTAGAACCATCATCTTTTCTCAGACATCTTTTAGGCACCAACTGGTGATGTTTAGCAGCATCTGAGTCCTGTTGTGGCTTAAGAATAGTAACATGGAGTCATGATAAATTGAGGTTGTAGTGTTAACTTTTGGATGTACCTGATTTTTCCACCCATTTTGCAGTGATTGTTAAACACTGTCATATAGTCAGTTATGCCCCCCCCCCCACCATGAGTGTTTATCTTAACATAACTCTTCAGATCTTTCAGAACCTGTGGATGTGTATAGTGATTGGATAGATGCCTGTGAAGCAGCTAATCAGTAACTGGTTTTGTAGCGTAAGTGGATGTGGAGAAATGGCATGGCTAAGAAGTCTATTAAACCCAGGTCATTTCTGGTTCATTTCTTTTTTTAATCTAGAGATATATTTATGGGACAACCTCTTCATAAATGCGAATTAGAGTCACGTAGGCCTGTAACATTCATACGTATAACATTGATGGGTATGATCATCAGGAGCTGTTTATGTAATTGACAAAGACCACCCCTCCACCAGCAACCCCGCATTGTATTGACGCAGAATAGCTGTCAGGATGGGAGGGTTGCCATGGTGACAGACTCCCTCTGTCCTGCCATTTTCCAGATCATGCATAGTGCTCTGCAGTTTGTTGTTCCAGCGTTGGGCCTTGGAGGGAGTTGTATTATAGCTTCTGTTTGCTAATATTACTAAAGGGCAGGGTTAAATTGAAATTGATATTTCCAGATGTATGCCTCCCCCACAATGTATCCTACATTAAAATAAGTGCATGAAGTATTCAGTCATTTTCTCCTATCCATTGTTTAATAGGTCCTATGAGTAATTTGAATATTCTTAAACTGTACCTTTTTATTCTCCCCTCACCATGTCACGTGTGCAATCCTTGCTTTCGTGATGAAGATTTAGAAAAATATTGAAAATACAAATAGCATAGTTTTCTGATGCAGTTGTTTTAATGATTTTGAACATGTCCTTTTTTGTTACAATAAACTTGATTTTGCATAAGTATATTGAGTAATTGTGACTTTCAAAATGATTCCAGAGCACAATTGATTCATGAATGTGTAAACTGTAATATTTTTGTAACTTATGAAACCGAACAATTGACTGCTGCCGTCTTGCTCGAACATACTCGTTATTAATCATGGCTTTTTTCTGCGTTTTTTGATAATCCTTGCTTTAATTTCACCTTTTATAGCCTCGTTTTTTTTTCTTCTCTGAAGCAGTTCAATTTATGGCAGTTCTCAATTTCAGTTCCTTAATTGTCACGCCACTCACTGATCCTTCTTCAATGTAGGATGTGATACTGTGATTGACACTTTCTAATTTACATGGAGGCATTTCATTTAAAAAATTGCACACTATGCAGCTGGTGAGAAGAAGTTGTGGGGACATTGCTTTTAAAAGTGTTTTAATAAGGTGGCACAACTTTTAAGAAATACGGTGGTTACATTTTCTGTATCATAGCAAAAGTTTCTCACAGTTTGACATTTTGTGAAATTTACTCTTCTATTGGCTGCAGCACATGCACCCAGGAATGCCCCCACTCTCCCATTTCTATTTATATCACAGAATGGGCATGCATAAAACATTTTGTGAATGGCTTGGTGCTGGATGCAAAGCAGATTGCCTCCACACATGACCAAGAAATTTTTAGGAAGGCCACAGGCAGGCCATGCTAGACAGTCATTCTCAATGGTTGAGTGGTCTAACTCTCCTTTCCACTGCAATATTCATACACTTGCAATAAATACAACTTCACTGTGTCCGCTAACATAATCATCATCACAAAACAAGGTATAGTAGTGTCTTTTGGATCATTCAACGTGCATTGCATGTTAAGGAAATTCTCAGTCTGATGTAAGAATTTCTCTGTGACAATACTAGAATCCTAGTTAAATAAGGCAGAATAACTCATTTAAATGTGATTTTTCCTTAAGTTAGCTATAAAGGGTGTTTTCTGCATTGATTTATGGGTGTGCATTTTTAGTCTAAATCTTAAGTGTCTCTTTAATAAAATATGGTGTGGATCACTGATCTACTCATTCTTGATTCACTTTGCAATTAAGTGACGTTGCTAAAAACCTACAGCAAAAATTGCTTAGAAAAAGATAAGTTGGGGTAGGGGCAGAGCTAGAGCAAGTGGAGATCTGGCGCTTAGCCCATTTCCCCATTGATGGCTATTCTTGTTGTTAATTCAATGTGTACACCATGAGTGTGCCTATGGTGTAATGTTTCAAATGGCTCCTGTGTTGATTTCTTTGACATCTCTGTTCAAAACACAATGGTTCTGCATTCTGGTTGCTCTAAAAGACTTGGGGCTTTTGACAAACTTATAGGTCTTAAGGCCTCGAAGCCAGGGCAAGGTTTGCCCCTTATCTAGAGTTATGTATACAAATTTAAGTGAACACTTAAAACTTTGACAGAAAAGTAGCTTGTAATAGTCACACCATTCACACCATAATGCACCATTATTTACTTTAGGGATAACTTCAGATTTAGCCAGTTTGTGTGATATATAGGTATAGTAATTGGAGAAAAAAATTAAAATATACATCTAGAGGTGTTTTGGGCATTAAAACATTGCAATAAAGAATGGATAAAGAAAGTAATAGACTATAACAACATGATCTCATCCTTCAGTAGACAGCGTGTTGGTCCTTTTACATTCAAAGTTCTATAATGAAGGTGGCAGCAGTACTTCTCTGTGCCTGTGCCCTGCTCACCATCTTATCTGTGGCTGTCACCTCCAACTTTTTTCCTTTCATGCCACAGTGGATGTTCAAAAGAGGAACATGGGGATGTTTACATCCCATGCCCCATAGACTGTCACTCAGTTTACATGGCTATCATCTCTGTTGAGGTGTTTATGCTGAGGAAGGGTGCATGGTCATCTTTGGCTCCAAAATATGATTTAAAAAGCAATAAATATCAAAATTACCTTTTAAAAAAATGGTATGTGAGTACATAAGAACAGTTCGTTCTTGGTAGTTGGCAGGATGTTTTGATTTAAAAAATGATGAAATAACATATTCGTAGATATTGGATGAAGCAGCTTGATGCAAAACAAGCAGAAAAAAAGCTTCTCAAAAACAGACGTCAAACAGCACCAGCAGGATGAATAGCAAATTGTGGGAAGGAGGAATGAGTTTAAAAAAAAAAAAAAAAACGATGTCACAACCAATATGTGACAGGAACAACAGCAAGATCATAAATGACAATTTTGTGAACTTTGTAATGTTACTGCTGATGTGTGTTACAGGAGCCTTCATGTCTCCTAGTAGTTGTTGTAGGCGTCATAGTCGTACATGTCCCCATTGTTGACATTGCTGTCGGGGTTGATGCAATACTTCTTGTCATAAACCTGTCGAGGAAGCCCATAGACGGTCATGCCTGACTGAGATGCCACCTTGTTGGTGCCCATCTGCAAAGAGACTGTGGAAGTGTCGCACGGCTCCAGGTCCATCTTCTTGTCAAAGATCTGCCTTTTTGTGCCAGGTGCAGTCATGCCAGCCTAGGTAAGGGGTGGAACAAAACAGCTTATTTTCATACCTTTCCTGAAACAACAATTTTATTTGTGTACTGGACCTTAACATTGTAAAGTTTAAGACTTAGTAAAGACTGAGATTAGTTCAGTAGGTCAACAGCACTGTTTGTCTATAAGGGTGAAGACAAAGTAAGACATTATCAGTTAACTTTTTATTAGCTAATTGGTGAGAGTAAAGAGAAACAAACAGGTGCTCTTTCCTCGTACCTGGCTGGCTCCCTTATTGGTGCCCATCTGTAGGCTAATGGTGGACTGGTCCAGCGGCTTCTCCATGCCTGTCTTGGGATCATATAGGTGTCGTCTTGTGCCATAAGATGTCATTCCTTTCTGACTGGCACACTTGTTGGTTCCCATCTAAATGAGCACATTTAAAAACACAAACCTTTTTTTATTCAGGATAACTGCCAAAAAATCCCCATCATATTTTGCATGTTTTGTTTTCTACCTTGCTTTTATAATGAGTATAGGTTTTTTTGGCACAAAGTCATATATCACTGGTGTTCAATGGTCTATCCCTAAGCCAAGAATCCCCATTGAAAGACTTGTCTTTGTAACCCATTTCCGGAAGGTTCTGTGGGTTCTGTCTGATGAAAACTCAGTGTCATTCAATGGCTTTTTACCTGTAGCCCAATGATGTTACGTCCCTCTTTTAGTTGTTGGAGGTTGAATTGGCGCTGTTGTTTTTCAGCATACTTCACACCAATGTCATACTTTGTATGGTACCCTTTGGTCTTTGCCTGAAAAGGAACACACGGAACAGTGTACGTTCAGGCAAAACTCTCACCATCACAATGGAGATGTACAACATAGACACATACATATATAGGTATACATTGCTGTATCAGCCCTTGTATTTAAAAGATCCTAAAACAAGTAGTTTTTTTTGTACTCACCAGTCCAGCCAGGGCAATAAGAGTGCTCTGAACCTGGGTGTGGTTGACATTCTCAAATAGGTCGTTGGCTTCAAAAATGTCATGTGGCTTCAACCCATAGTCTGTGATAGCTCTGACAAAATTGCCAATGTTTTCCAACTGCAGAAAAAACCCATTAAAAGTCCTCAAAACTTTATGTCTATGCATCGTATCTCCTTAACAACAAAGAATAACACACTGAATTCAAGCATTTAACACAATATTACAATTAATGGTAAATTCATTTATCCATATTTATGTAAAGTAACACAAATTTTGGTGTTAAAAGCCTTCTAGAGCTGGACTGTGTGTTAAAATGCAGCAGGTATAAACTGTCATTCCAGTAACAATATAGATAATTATGCACACAGATTCCAGACCTGTGTGTATAATTGTTGCACTGTACTGTACACTTACGGACAATCTGTTCTCCAGCATAGAGTTTGAAAGAATTAGTTTCTAGTCCTTCTGTTAAGTAATTATTTGTATAAGAATGATTTAGGAGATGTATTTTCTTCTAAAAAGGCCTAAGGCAGTTGAGCTGCCAGTCACTTTCCAGTGAAGTACAATATATAAACATGTACTGCGACAAGCCCAATTTAACAATCTACTGGTGACATGGAATGTAAATATATGCATCGTCTTTGCCAACAACATGCCTTAGGATTTGGCAGTGTCCTTGCAGGAAGCCTTCACAGAACAGATGGCTAGAACAAGCACACAGATGCAGGACTGGAGCATTTGTCCATGTATGATCCTTGTATGTTCTGGGTGGTTACCTGGTGCCAGTTCTGCGTGGAGTTGTTGATCTTTTTCACAGACCCAGGCTGGAGCTTGTTGATAAGTCTAGACAGCATCACCAGCAAATAAAACAAAGTCAAACACACATTGCAAACAAAGTTTTTGGATTATTTTTTTCTCTCTTAACCAGTTATAGCTTGGTTATAGTTCAGTAACGATGATATCATTGAAAATCATGGAAGAGTGAAGCTTTTGAGATAGTGACAAAGATTTATTATACAAATTTTTTTAAGCTTCACTTTGGTTTAGGAGGGACAGCTGGAGATGTCGCAGTTAGAATATCATATTTTATGGAAATACAAACTATATATAGCACAATGTCAAGCACAATAGTTTGTTATGGATTTTATTTAAGAAAACAGAACATGGAACTGGACATAATACAATGTAAATGAAAAGCAAGTAAAAAATTCCAGCCAAAGAATAGAGTGAATTATGGCCAAGCAGAGATGGGTCTGGTTATTACAATGGCACAATGAGACAGACACCTCACTACCCGTGGCCAATCACCTAATCAGCTGACAGTAAATATATACATTTCTTCAGTGTACTCTCAGCCACTCACTCGCACAAGATGACTCCATCCTTCAGACCCTCCATGAAGTTATCCTGGATCTTGCGACCAGTTACTTCTTGGATCCAGAGTCGAAGCTCTTCCTCCTTATGTGGGTCATACTTCAGGGCCAGCTAAGGTCATGGGTCATATGTAGAATTAACATGTCACATGACTAGTTTTGTGTTCCTAATATTCCTCACTTTAAACCAAATCTCCATGACATTTTAGGGCTTAATTAACTTTTAATATTTTTGGATGCTAAGTTCAGTACTCTTAATACCCCTTTCTTACATACAAAGAAGACTGAGCTAATGTAATGTGATCGTGGAGGTTTACAAAGTTAAAGTTTTATGAACAATCATTAGTTTAGCATTAGTTGTATGACTATGAAGGAGCAGAAACAGAACACATTTGAAGCTAAAAGATGAATATAATGAAGACAAACCTTATGTTCATGAGCATATTTTGATGTGCATAAATGCAGACACACAAAGATATTAATTTTCTAACAGTATCAAAGAATGTCTAAATGGAGACAATTAACATTCATCATTAAAATATACTGATGGTGTCAAGCTGTGTTGCAGCTCTTATTTATTCCCAAATTTCATTATCTTCTCTGATATGGTCCAAAGGTTAAATGATTATTCTGATACGTCTATTGGTGAAAACACAACAGTAAACAAAATAATCTGACTTAATATGAACGTCACTACTACTTCAGTTTGAGCTTTAACGAACAGGAGAGATTAAAACAAAGGAAAAATTATGTGATTCCTGTCCTGTGGCACTCCTATGTAAAGAGGATGGCATAATGTTTCATCTCTGAAGATTGCCTATTACTTCTCACCTTCCCTTGCACACTTATTCTATTAAGAATTGCTTTTCTGCTAACACAGAGAGAGGGAGACAGAGAGAGAGAATGGGGGTGGAGAGGAGAGAGAAAGGGGAGCCAACACAAACAGGTATTTCAAAGTCACAGGCCAACACACCAAACAGGGGAGAAACAGCTCATTCACTTCCTCTCTCTTTCTATGGAGCTCACATTCCAGAATGTGTCCCTTTTACAGCCAGTTGAACAATCACACACTGTACACCAGCACACTGAACAGGACGCAGCACTAAAACAGTCAGCAAGTGATATCATTCTAACAGATTATCCGTTTTTGTTTTGGTCTTGACACCATAAATGACTTCAGAAACCCATTTGCATTTCTCCTGTGGTGGAAAACACATCTGTCTTGGAGCAATACATACAACACACCACAGTACACTTAGGGGATACACGTTTGCTGTTCTCATGGCTATAGTTCACCTACCAGTTAGCGCAATTATAAAACTGTATAAACCTTCACAATTATTATTGAGTCTCGATTAATACATTAATCCTATAATGTGGCTCGTACAGTAAACTGTTTACTGAAGGTCAGCTTCTGAAAACCTTGGACACAGCTCAAAGGCTCCATAAAAGGAGTCCATAAAAGGAGGCAAAAGACTGTGGGACACCTGTCATCTTGTGATTACCCCTCCAAACACATACAAAAAGTGAAATGTGTACAAGTAAATGTACATACCACAAAATCTGAACAGTCACAGGCGCATATGCCGCAGGAATATCTAATGGTTTAGATTTGTAAAAGGTTCCTTCCATACAGTGATTTCCTCAGACTGGGTGCAAAAAAATATGCTATACAAAGGCTGAATAAATGTACATGTAGTCTACATGTAAAGCCATGGGAGAACTGGGCTCTTCTGCTGTGCTACCAAAAACTCTGGATCTCTGCATCTGCATAAATTAAAACTACAGCGCATTCCATTTGCATTCACATCAGTTACAAGAAGAAGCCACGTGTTACATGTCCAGTCGTGTTTGAATTCAGGTTATTTCAACTGGCAGGCAAATCTATTTATGAGCACCAGGGATAAGTGCAGGCTTTAGCTATTGGCATGCATGTTATTGGTCCCTCTTGTACATAACCTGGCCTATAAACAGAGATTTTGGTAGCCAATAGTAAGTGAAATTTATGCAAGCACAGCCTATCAATGGCAATGACATTGCTCATTTTATAAAAATTGCTGACCTCCTGTCTGCTTGACACCTGCAGTTTTTAATTCTGTATAAGGCTAAAGAATGGTGCTGTCAAATAAGTGTAAGGCACTGTCATCTGAATATGTTGATGTTCTAATGACACCGGATACCAAAGAGAGTCAGTTCTGAATTGATAAAAAAAATTATACTTTTGGACGAATGCTCTAATCAGTGACTTCAAACACTGTAAGTTCTGCGTCATTCAATTGGCAAAATTGGAATCAATATTTATGATGGTAATAAGACGAATATTGTTCATAACACAGGTTTTACATTAGATTTACCCTGTAACTGTAAAGACATGACCTACTGTATGTACAATAAGAACACTTATTAAACATTTTATCATGTGTTCTGTGTGCAATTATAAGTTTTCATTTATGGCTACCAGTAGCAATCACCTTGCATTAGCTAAACCCAGCTATGTTTGTAGGCATGCTACTGTATCAAATGAGAAAGTGTTGCCATGTGAACACCCCAGTAGTCAGGACTAGAACACAAATAGTCCCCAAAGTGAGGTACTTGGGTCTTTAGCTCAGCGGGCTAATTGTCTTGTCTAGTAACTGTGTGGGCTGCAAGGTTGTGAGTTTGTGTCCTGGTCGCCTTCGTAACATGGGTACCCTGACTTAGATAAATACCAGCTGCTAACACACAGTTGGGCTGTGGTTGCTGTGGGTATTTAAAGAGGGAGGGTATAACAGATGTGAAAGTGTTGCTGTGTGAATCCCCCTGTAGTCAGGACGAGAATACGATTGGTCCCCCAAGTGAGGGACTTGGGTCTTTAGCTGAGCGGGCTAATCGTCTTGTCTGGTAACTGTGAGGTTGTGAGTCTGAGTTCAGGTTGTGCCTGTCACACCACATTTGTAGCATGATTGGTGTTGATCTGAAGGGTGTGCATAAAAAAAGAGTGGACAGTAAATGGAAAGACAGTGAAGTAAACAGGGGTATAATTAATGAATTAACAAAAGTACATAAAGGCTAATATCTGTAATATCTCAGGTTTTAACATATTGTCAAAACAAAAGTAGAGACATCCACCAGAGAGTAAATGGTGAAACGGTGAAAAAGCAGTAGTTATTCTTAGTTTACAGTAGATAATAAGTCCTACATTGTAAATTTTATTGTTGAATTTGTAATGATCCTAATTTTTATTATTATGTTTTTTTTTTTTTTTTTACTTTGACAGAGCAATGCAGTGTTTTGGGAGAGGTATTTGTCTGATTTAACGTCTCTCTCTGCTTCCATCTAATGAGTATCTAACGAAAAAAAGCGTTTGAAAGAAAAGTATATATGCTGGAATGTAATAATAAAAGCCAGATTTCATATTCATTGAAACCCTGTCTTATTTTGTTAAACTCATACATTCTTTCTAATAGTGTTTTATGAGCATCTGTTGCTGGATCAATTCATTTGTATAATGCGCTAACATAATTTACAGATAAACAAAATCCTTAAATCCTTATACAATACGTATCCCTACACTGAAAACACAAGACCTGCGATGGGATGGGAGCCTGGGATAGGCTCCAGGCCACCTGTGAGCCTGCAGAGGACAATCAGTAGAGCAATGAATGAATGGTGTCAAAATAGTTTAGTCAAAGAGCGCAGTTTTTTCCCTTAAAAGTGGGGGACACGTCC
The DNA here is from genome assembly GCA_025773905.1 of Chitala chitala. Lineage (NCBI taxonomy): Eukaryota > Metazoa > Chordata > Actinopteri > Osteoglossiformes > Notopteridae > Chitala > Chitala chitala. The sequence goes on from JABJVR010000077.1 coordinate 2,810,779, forward strand.
ATATAGCTGTAGATAACTATATAATTATTGTAACGTTACATTGTATATAGCTGACAGTCTATATAATCGGGGGAGTGGGGTTGTGTCCCCTGTCCTCTTTGCCATCTGTGTTCCTGGTTCAGTCTACAGCATATGCTGAGTGCACGACTCTCAACGCGCTTAGTTAATAATGTCTCCTGAAGAAGCAAAGTGTTACTAAGCAATAACACAGGTTCTGCCATTCAGCAGAACTGTAGCTGTCTAATTGCAATGACTGCCATAATATGGTATTATGCTAATAATAATAATAATAATAATAATAATAATAATAATAATAATAATACAAGTAAATTGATTTAAAAATGGGTTTAACTTCTGCTAAATTTAAGGAACCTTCTTTTGGAAATAAACAAAGCCAATGATGTTTGAACGATTAGAAATGCTGGCCTTTATTTAAACGTGAAATGACAGGTGAGTAACAGTGCTACATGCAAGTGGTAAATTCTAAAAACATTGTAAAATATTTTCTTGGGTGCACTCTTATTCGAAGAAACGTCAACCAATTTCTTTTATTTATAGCTAATTTTAATGGAATTTAAAAGAGTGAAATGTACCTTATTCTTGACCTCAGCGGACAGCCCGAAAGTCGGTCCCTTGCTGAAATGGGAAGTCATTGCGTCTTAATAACGTTCACGGTCGATTTAATTAAATAAATTAAAACTGTCGCAAAAATGTTTTCTTCGAAGTAGGAACAGTTCAGAAAAGACACAAATGGCCACTAGAAATGCACTGATGAAAATACACGTTTCCTCTCTTCGTTCCTGCGCCTCTTTACTCCCTCTGGAGAAGCCTTGGACCATTCAGCAGAACTTTGCTCAATCTTTTTAAAACTCTATCCATCTGTGCGAGTCCCGACGACACAGCGATTGGCTAGGGCCACCGTCCAATCACGACGACGCCTCACTGTTTCAATGATGTCACCGTGATGGCATTAGGTTCTGGCCGACACGGTTTTTCCAGATAGAGGTAAATTGCAAGATGCTTTTCAGTTGTTATTATTTAATATACACCTCGTGTATCTTTATATTGTATAAAATACACACTTTGTAAAAATTGGGAAATTACACATTTGTAATTTCACCACTTTAATTACAAAACATAATTTTACACAATTTCTTAGCTATATCTTCCAGGTAGTAAAGTTAAGTAACCTTTCTGAGAAAAGGATGTAAAAAAATATTTATATTTAAGCCATATTCAGTGACATGAATTTAAACCCGTCAAACTCACTAGATCATACAGCTTTTAAAACAGGAATAGTGGAGGAAGCACTTTTTATAAGACATTTTTGGCTATTTGGTACCCATATGCATTCCTTTATTACTAATTGTTTCCCAGGAATTACCTGTATTTTTTATACATATCAGTGCTTTAGATATACATCTGCATCACTATTATATACTATTAAATGACTACTGTTTAATGACGTGTTAATTAATTGCAGAGAACAGTGGTAACACAAACACATTCCTTCGTCAAGTAGAGGATGGAGTTTAGCTGCCTGACATCACTGAGGAGGACCGGCAGCCCTGAGGTGTCCCTATATTTTAAAACTTATGAGTCGCTGCTGCTGTAAGAACAAGGGAAAGGAATGTAAAGTCAGCACAGCAGACGGCACACATCTCCACTGGGTGATTCACTTGTCAAGTCTTTCTCTGCACCTCATCTGCTAGAAATGTACTGACACAAAATAAATAACCGACTGTGTACATGTCCCTATCATTCTGTTGGATTGGTCTCTGCCTCAAGGCTTAATGTCAGCTGTAGCTTTCACGCCTTCACAATAAACCAGCACACCACCAGGACAGGGCCAAGGTATCCCCCAGTATGCCTCAAGACCTTCACATGCAGAACTCAAGCCTGTGCCCTGTGTTCTGACACTTTTTCCTTCCATGACCATTCCCAGAATAGACACACCATTAATCCTTTAATCTTTCATTACATCCTTTTCGACATCATGTTCTATCAAGTTAAGTCTTGTATCACAACTATGCATGAAAGGTTGTGATTGTCCTTCCGCAGCCATCTTCAGTCCATGCCAGTGCTGATTCTCTTGTGATTGTTGGTCCAGTTCTTTGCCTCCCTGTCTTCATGTGTCTATAGTCCCACTGCTGTTGTCATGCCCCTGCTCTGGACACAGTGAACCTGGAAGTGCTTCATATCTTCAGCGTTGCATCTGCATATCCACCCAGCTTCACTTTTGCTAGTAAGCATGCTGCTTACTGCATGTGGATCTCATCCTTTCAGGACCCTGCAGTGCTATACTGATTACTGTTACACTCATCCCCGCTTCCTCAGTGGCAGAGTCAGCAGATGTGCCCTGTACACCAGAGATACCCTTGACCTTTCTTCTCTTTCTTCTCATGAACCAGACTCCAAACCTTTTATTTTTGTCCCAGTTACATTAAGCTGGAACTGGTACGCCTGTGCTTGGACCGATACAGCTTCAACAGTTCACGGCAACACAATTACAGAAATCTTATGAGGAATAGTAATGTAATGAACCGCAGCCAGGCAGGCAGGCTGGTAGGCAAGCTGGCAGGTAGGTAAGTATGGAGGGAGGGAATTAGGGAGGGAGGGAAGAAGGAAGGAAGGAGCAGGGCAGGCAGGTAGGTAAGTATGGAGGAAGGGAGGGAAGAAGGAAGGAAAGGAGTAGGGCAGGCAGGTAGGTAAATATGGATTAAGGAAGGAAAGAAGGCAGGTAGAAAAATGCATGGCAACAGGAACTAAAATGCTCATTAAGCAAAGGTATGGGATGCTGACAATTTGCATAAATTTAATCCATTTTATGTGATGGTGTTTACCTTATTTCAGATTTTTTTAAGCATTCTTGTTTAGTGTTGAAATTTAAGATCATTTTCCTGTGCTCAGATGAACTACCAGAGGGATTGGGACATTGACCACGTCTTGATTGTGATCATGAGTCATTATTGCTGAAATAAAGTGGTTTAATTCCATAAAGGGAATCCTTTCAAAGAAAAGGATGGCTGGCTGGTGAACAAAAGTCTGTTGTGTACCTAAGAGTCACTGTTTAACAGTGATGAAGTCAGATGATGGGCAGTTTAGGAAAATGGAATCAAACACAGAATGCCAGATGCCCTTAATAAATCAAGGTTGATGAGATCAACTCACCACAGAAATTTACCCAGAAAACTATGAAATAGGGAATAATATTACATATCAGTTAATGTTGTCAAAAATTATTTTAAAAGACATCTACTATCAAGATCTAAGGTCTTCAGCAGAGACATGACCTTGCTGTTCAGACATTTTGATAGGGATGGTATAGATTGTAAATGCAAATTTGAGGACATACTCAATCCAGATGGCTTGACATAATGAGCCTTTTTTTTCTGAAAGTAAAGCCATATGTTTTTATGTAGCATCACCTTTTGACTATGACTGTACTAAACATTGACCATATTCCACACACAATAAATGCAAAGAGTAATTAATTTGCATAAGATTATTGTTTGGCCACAATAAAGATTAATGATTGGTATAAGCTAAAACTGGGTGCTCTGTAGGGATAAATTCATCTTGCTCTAACTGCTTTCACTGTAAACTTTGGATGAACATAAAGTGAAAAATTCTGGGGTTAAAAGAATTTTACTTCACAAATTGGCCATTATGTTAAACCAATCGGACTTTCATGTGCTATAGATGTGAAGCAGCTGAAGAATTACAGAGTTTGAGTCACTGCAAACCCAGACCCTGAAGACATTTCGGTTGATGGGCCTACTCCCAAGCTGGCTCTGTGATAATAGGTTCCGTTTGTTTAAAGCCGTCAGTCGCTGATACACAAACCGCTGCTTTGAGCCATTTATAATTAAAATTGAAAAGCTCTAGTCTGAAGTGAACCGATCGACACAGGCTACATTGTCAGTGTTTCGTAGTCAGAAAATATCTAATAGCGTGTTAATACCATTGCTGAAATCAACGATTATCTATGGTTAATATTGAGGATTTGCAGCCCATTGTGTACGCAGCTCTGAATTCACTCGCAGAATAAGCGCAGTGTCAGACACTTGGCGCGAACGCGCTTATGTGTATGGTGTAAGTCGATTGTAATGGTGAGGATGTACTGTTTTAGTATGTTCAGTCTCTGCAATAGAGCTTGAGTTTATCATCTAGTCTGGAACTCATATGTTTACGAGACCTTTGTGTCAAATCGTTTGCCCAGAACAGAAAGAGAGAGAGAGAAGAAAAAAAAAAGAAAAAAAAAACACACACACACACACACACACACACAGGAGGAATGTGAAGGCTTTATTTGGGCATAGTGAAGCTCCATCAAGTACCGTAGATGGCTGAATCGGAAGCAAGAGCTGGAATGTGACATTAAAGCTTAAAATTTTAAGTAAAATTTTAACCTTTTTACATCAATATGTTTTGATAAGTGTGCTTTGAAAACATGGAATTATTAATACCCTTTTACAACAACCTATGACTATGATACAAACTTTAACGGTAAGGTAGTCTCCGAGCGTTGATTAATCACTTTCTGGTGTAAAAACCGACGTTACACAGGTCCAATACAGATCGTTATATGAAAACCAACGATTTGCTAAATTGATGGGCACTTAAGTTACTGTACCCGCATGCACTTAATTCTGAGGTCAATATTCATGCTACATTTTAAATTAACTTTGAAAATGTACGAATCATTGGAAAGATGAACTACAAATTAGTGCCTGACCTGAAAACATGGCGCTATAAAAGTGAAGTAAAGGCAAACCATGAGGTCAAAGCCAGTAGGGAAAGATGAAAAATGTGAAGAGATTCCCTCTAGCGAGATTCCCCTTTCGCCTGTGCTTCCCGACCCACCTTGCTTGGCTATTTATGGAAGAGCGTCCTCTTCCCTTAGCGGGCTGTAAAGAGCTGTGGACTTGGGTAAACTGGTGAAGCCGGCGTGGGAGTCATGCCGAGTCAAACCTCAGCGACGCTCCGCAGCTCTACTTTGTGCTAGAGTCGGGTGATGTGCTGACGCGTTTATAGCGTTATTTAGGTACGCCAGTTTATTGTATATTACAGCTGCTCTCTTTATTCTGCGATAAACATGATAGAATCTAACGCTGGTTTTGAAATGCAGTCGCCGACAAGTTGACAGATGATTTAAATACGTATAAACTGTATTAATTGCGGCTGAGTTTAATCAGTATTTAATTGCTATGTTATGAGCACATGTAGGATTTTAGTTAACTTATAGTGAAATATGGATTTCATCCGATCATCGACCTTGTATCACAAGGCAACAATAAAGAACACATACAGACAAGGACGCTGTTTTCCCTCAAAAGTGGAGCAGACGTCTATATAACTATAGTTGTGTATAGTTAACAGTTTATATAACGTATATAACTGAGGTGGAGGTGTTCTCCAACCGTCCCCACACCCTCTGCCTGCCTGCTATGCCCCTGAATACGGACAATACAACTAACATTTCTGCTATATGCTGTCAGAAAGTCTATTATATTTGTTAAGGTTAACACAAGCATATAAAGACTATGTTTTACTTGGAAAAAAAAATCTCTGGAAGTATCCAGGGCATGGATAGATGTGAAAATCACAAATACTGTTTATATATAATATACATTTAAACCATACTTTA